>PVIY010053649.1:0-14584 GCA_004026745.1 Myrmecophaga tridactyla | reverse complement strand
GTTTTTCTTAGCAACAGGCACAGGTTAAGGCTGGGAAACCATCCTTGGGATACAGATTAAAAGAACTAAAAGGGAAGTGAATGGGGGAAACAAGTGGTTCTTGCAAGAGAGTGGCAGACGGCAGTTAGGCTTGCTGTGTCTCTCTTCTGTTCTCACGTCTCAGCCATCTTGCCCAGGTACTGGATAAGACCTTCTGCCTTTCGTCCTGTCTAGGTATACTACTACCACATGGAGCCCTTCAAGCCCATGAGTGGGAGGTTCAAGGGCCGGGTGGTCTGGGACGGAAACCCTGAACGGTTTGACGCCTCCATCATCCTCTGGAAGCTGCAGTTTGATGACAACGGGACATACACCTGCCATGTGAAGAACCCACCTGATGTTGACGGGCTGATAGGGGAGATCCGGCTCAGTGTCGTGCACACAGGCAGGTTATGTGGGGGAATGGTTTTGGGAAGTGTGCATACTTGCTTGTAGGGGAGGGGTGATCTTGTGATGGCTGAAAGAGTAGAGAAAGGGACTAGCTCTTTGGAACTGGGAACTTGAGAGACCGAAGAGTTCTGAGGTAAAAAAAAGAAAGGCTTTATTTAGTTGTGGGAAGAAACAGAAAACAATAAAGCAAAAGGGCCCAGGGAATCTGTTACAAAAATGGCACTGAGAACGTCAAAGGGAGCTATTTACAATAGCTGATAAAAGGCTAACAATAGGCCTGTTCATTCATTTATTTAAAAAAATACTTTAAACAAATTTAATGATAAATACTTTTTAAAATACTTTAGAATTTATTTTTAAAAAAAGGCCAACAGTAGGTCTGTTCATTCATTTATTTAAAAAAATACTTATTGAGTACGTACTCTGTGCCAGGTACTGTCCAAAGGGCTTGTCATGTGCGTATCATTCAATCCTCCCAACAATCTTAGGCAGTACGTACCCATAATGGTAGCTAATGTTTATTAATTCCTGTGTGCCAGGAGCTTTACACGAAACATCTTATTTAATCTTTACAGATCTCACCAGTTTATTGTACTCTTAGTATCCCCATTTTATCAATGTGGAAACTGATGCTCAAAGAAATTTTCACTTGCCCAAAGCTATATCTGATAAACAGATTCACTGAGGACTCATACCCAAGCACCTGACTCCATAATTGTACTCCACTTTAGCACCTTGTATTCCTGCACCCCTATAAAGGACAACCTGGAAAACTGTGCTAGATAATAAACAGCAAAGAACACAAAACTTAAGAGTTGTAGAACTGGGTTTAAGTCATTGCTACCCTTACCAACTGCAAATAAATCTTATTTCCCTCATGTATGAAATGAGAATATTTATATAGTGAGGATTATGGTGAGGATAAAATTAGATATTGCAAAAAAATACTCCAAATTGCATTGAAAATTATAATAACTGCCACATAGTGAATGTTTATTTAGGCACAGTACAGAACAATTTACATTAATTATTTAATTTATCCTTTGTAAGAATGCAAGAGGACAGTGTTATCTCTAACGTATAGATAGGAATCTGAGGCTCAGAGAAAAGTTAATTACTCCATGTCCCAGTTTCCTAGGGCTGCCATAACAAATTTCTATAGACTGGGTGGCTTAAAACAACAGGAATTTATTTTCTCTCATTTCTGGAGGCCAGAAGTCTGAAATTAAAGTGTTAGTAGGACCATGCTCCCTCCAAAGTCTCTGAAAGAATCCTGGTCTCTTCCAGCTCCCGGTAGCTCCCGGAATTCCTTGATTTGTGGCTGCATAACTCCAATCTCTGTCTCTGTCTTCACGTGGTCCTGTTCTGTATGTCCCTTTGTGTCTTCTCCTCTGCTCAAAAGGACTCCAGTCATTGGATTTAGAGCCCAATCTAAACGCAGGATGATTTCATTTCAAGATATTTAACTGTATCTGCTAAGATCGTATTTTTCAAATAAGGTCACTTTTTTTTTTGGTGAAACAATTATTCCATTTTTAAGACACACCACTGAGGTGGCATTTACTACACTCCAGGCATTATTTTGTGTTTTACAAATATTAGTATGTTTTATCCATGTAATGGCCCTCTAAGGTAGAGACTGTTATTATTATCCCTATTTTGAAGTCACCTGCCTAAGGACACCTAGAAAATGGCAAATCTAACAACCTGTGTTCTTGGCCACTGGACTGTGCTGGCCTCAGAAACACTCAACTGCTTTCTGCAGCCTCACTGGCCAATTCCTGGCTTTAAAAGGATTTTTTTTTGGGGGGGAACTGCACGAGCCAGGAATCAAAGTCAGGTCTCCTGCATGGCAGGCCAGAATTTTAACACTTAACTACCCTTGCACCCCCAAATAAGGTTACATTTTGAGGTTCTGGGTAGACATGAATTTTATACCTCAAATCACACTGCCAGTAATGGGAGAGCTTTTAACCTAGCTCTCTCTGGTGGATGCTTTTAATCAGCACATGGTAAGTACTACCCCAATATATAAATCATGCCTATAAAGTAGAATGATTTCCTCTTTTCATTCTTAGTATGGTTTAAAACCATTCCTTCAGGCCCTACAAATAGAGAGAGCTTGGAGAAGTCATTTGAGTATTGAATGAAGTAATGTCTTTGGACCTCAGTTTCTTCATCCAGTGGTTCTTAAATACGTTGGGGTTCCTACTCTGAGAATCGAATGAAAGCTATAGCCCACTCCACACTCCTAGACTTTGGGAGCTCATGGATGATCATTCCATCCCCTTTTGTAGAGTCTAGGCTAAGAACCCCTGAGCTAGGCATTGTCTAATATCCTTTCTGATTGAGGGTTTATTGAATCTAAATCAGAAAACAGGCTTAAGGGCAGGGGAACCAGGCTTCACAGACTGGTTTAGGGACTCTTCATTTTGGGTTCTCTTTGCCATCATTATCACACTAGACTGCAGTTACTAATTTAATTGCCTATTTTCCAGCAGGCAGTGAGCTTCTTGAGGATTATGTTATTTTTGGCTTTGTGTTTCCATCACAGTGCTTGAAAGCTAGTAGGCCTTTAATAATAAATTTGAATAAATGACTGATTGAGTGACAGTGGTTACAGGGAGTCAGGGAGAAATGGGTTTGGACATGAGGTGTGATTAGGCTAGCAATAACATTACCCCAGTACATAGTTCAACCAGCCTAATAGTTCTCAAACTTTAGAATGCATCAGAATCACCTGGAAGACATGTTAAAACACATATTGCTGGGCACCCCCCCTGGTGTTTCTGATTCAGTAGGTCTGAAGTGGGTCTGATAATGATCTGAGAATTTGCATTCCAAATTTCTCAAGTGATGCTGTTGCTGTTGCTGCTGGGACCACCCTTTGAGAACCACTAAAGTAGTCTGTGTGGCTTTTCTACCGCGATTTTCCAAGGTAACAGGGTATTTTAAATATAGAGGTAAAGAGACAGGAAGATCACCTTAAATGATAAAAATACATCCATATTATTTCTTTAGATTTTATCATAGTCCTCCTCTTTACAATATTAACTTGATTTTTTTTCTTCTGTTAGTACCCTTCTCTGAGATCCACTTCCTGGCTCTGGCCATTGGCTCCGCCTGTGCACTGATGGTTATAATAGTAATTGTGGTGGTCCTCTACCAGCATTTCCGGAGAAAGCGGTGGGCAGACAGAGCTCCTGAAGTGGTGGCGATAAAATCGTAAGGCTTGGCAGTCTGGGAAAGTCTTCTTGTACCACTTTTTTTTTTTTTTTTTTTTTACATGGGCAGGCACCGGGAATCGAACCGGGGTCTCCAGCATGGCAGGTGAGAATTCTGCCTGCTGAGCCACCATTGCACTGCCCTGTACTGCTTTTTCATGGTGACTTGGTATTTTGCATAGGGGCTAAATAATTTTTGAACAGGTATGCTTCCCTTTGCGTACATCCTATATAAAATAATTCAGACTCATAGGACAGTTAATTAGGGTGTGAATTAGTAAATTTATAAAAGGTTTCTTAATTTCACAAAATATTTCACCATAGGATCCCTTCACTATGTGGACTTGCTATTCCAAAAATCTGCTTCATATAAACTTTTTTGTAATACCCCTTATTTTTGTTTTAAATTTATTATGGTAACATATCTGAAAAACAAAACTTACCATTTTAACCATTTAAAAAATTTTAAGTGTTCACATTGATGGTACCGATAATCTCTTACTTTAAAAGTGAATACATATTTTTAAGAGCCCTGGGCTAGGAAGGTAGCATAGGAAGGTCAGTAGTGCTAATAGTAGCTGCTCAAATATATATATTTTACTGAGTTATAATTTTTCCCTTTAAAGTGTACATTTCAGTGCTTTGTAGTGTAGTCACAAAGTTGTGCGCCCATCACTGCTTGTCATCACCCTCACTCCCCCTCCCTCCGAAGAAACCTTGAATCCTTTTAGCCATCACTCCCTATTTCCCCTTCTCTCTAGCCCCTGGCAACCAAGGTTCTGTCTTAATGGATTTGCCTATACTGGACATTTCATATAAATGGTCTGGCTTCTTTCATTAAGTATAATGTTTTCAATGTTCATCCATGTTATAGGCATGTATTATATGTGATTTCTTTTTTCTTTTACATGGGCAGGCACCAGGAATCGAACCCGGGTCCTTGGGCACAGCAGGCAAGCGCTCTTACCTGCTGAGCCACCGTGGCCCACCCTGTGATTTCTTTTTATGGCTGGATAATAGGCCATTGTATGGATATAGCACATTTGTTTAAACATTCACCAACTGATGGACAGTTTTTCCTCCCACTTTTTGGCTATTATGAATAGTGCTGCTCTGAACATTCATATACAAGTTTTTGTGTTCCATTCTCTTGAGTATATATCTTAGAGTGGAATTGCTGGGTCATGTGATAATTCTGTTTAACTTTTTGAGGAATTGCTAAACTGTTTTTCAAAATGGCCCTACACTTTTATATTCCCACAAATGATGTACAAAGGTTCCAATTTCTCCATACCCTTCCCAGCACTGGTTATTGTATAGCTTTTTGATTATAGCCATATAGTGGGTGAAAGTGGTATTTTATTGTGTTTTTGATTTGCATTTCCCTAAGGACTAATGATGTGAGCATGGCTCCTTGTAGTTACTGGCCATTTTCATATCTTCTATGGAGAAGTGGAGATTCAAATCCTTTGCCCATTTTAAAATAGGGTTATTTGCCTTTTTTATTACTGAGTTATAAGAGTTCTTTATACATTTGGATACTAATTCCTTATTAGGTATAGGATTTGTAATTAATTTTCCCATTCTGTGGGTTGTTTTCACTTTTCTAATAGTGTCCTTTGAAGCACAAAATTTTTTTTTGATAAAGTCAAATTTATCTTTTTTTCTTTTGTTGCTTGTGCTTTTGGTGTCATATCTAAGAATCCATTGCCAGATCCAAGGTTATGAAGATAAACATTTAATTTTTTTTCGAAGAGTTTGATAGTTTTAGCTCTTATATTTAGGTTGTTGATCCATATCAAGTTAATTTTTGTATCTGGTGTGAGGTAGGGGTCCAACATCATTCTTTTACTGGTTAACATTCAGTTGTCCAGTACCATTTGATGAAAAAACTATTCTTTCCCTCAATAAATATTTACTGAAGTAAACAGATTTGATTTTAAGGAACCTCACAAACCCAATGCTGAGGTCCTGGTTTAAATAGAAGTTAATATAATCAATAAAGATTAACTTTTAAGGCAACACAAAAACTTTTTTCCTTTTATGAATAAAGACTACAAATTAGAGGTAGGATACTAATGGTGTATCAGGTGTCAGCTTTAAATCTCTGGTGTTCTCAAATCAGATCCTAAATTATATTCCCTTACATTCTGAATTGTGATAACTTTACACATCCAGGGTCATGCTGAAGCATGAGTATTATTAGCTAAAAGGCATTAATGGTTTAGTACTCTATAAACTTGGATCTACTCCCAGGTACAAGTAATTCTTCCCAAAATATGGGAGGTAATACTTTACCTGAAGCTTTTGTAGGATTTTCCCTCCCTTGGTTTTTGCCATCTGATTTCTGTTTCTTTGTTATAGAAAAGAAGAGGAAAAGCTTAACCAAGAAAAAAAGGTCTCTGTTTATTTAGAAGACATGGACTAATACTTCAGATGGTAAGGTTCAAAAATGGTTGATTTACTTCCTTAGCTTTGTGACCTGTCTGGCCAATCTCTAATGTGGACCTCCCAGATATTGTTGTTGGTATCTCCTTTATGAAATTTGAGGAGATGGGACAGGGAGATAAAAGTTTTCTGTTAGTCTTATGGATGGCTCCCTTTTGAGTGTATTTTTTGAGTGCAAAGGATTATGAATGCGTAGAATGCTGAAGTGATTTGAGGCTTGTGGGTTAGATTTATCACCAATAACAATATATCACCTTTCAACATGTAAAAAATCTTTTTTTAAAAAATGAAATTATTAATATCTGCACTAATAGAGGGACTCATTTTGTACTATTTGGAATTGATTTCAACGCCTCTCATTTAGTTGTGACTCTAGCTCTAGCCTTAGGGGTGTGTGATTCTGTTTTTCCAGTTTTCAGGTTTATCAGGCTTGAAGAGTAGGACCATTTTTTCTCATCTACTTAGAAATTCTCCCATTCTTTGAAGTAGGTACACATATTTAATTTCTAGATGATGTAAATCCAGACATCAAGTTTGAATTTTATACACATAATGTGAGAAAATTCTTGATGCTAATGACTTTAACCTTTAAACTGTTTTTCCTAAATGAGAGAAAAATTTTATAGACTATATACATTATTTGCAAAGAAAGTCACATTTTAATAGGCTAAAGCTCAAGGAAAAGAAGGATTTATAAAATAGAATACAGAGGAAAATAATTCTATTTGTAAAACCAGAAAATCAAATTTGATACCAGGAAGTTTTTACCCAGGGCTATTGTCTTTTTAAGATTAAGTAAATTCTCTAACAACAAAAAGCAAAATAAGTTGGGGGGCTATTTAGATTAAAAGAAGCTTTTCCTTTTATTGGATGGATAATAGTTTGAACAAACCAGTTGTAAAAAAATTTTAGGGGGACAGTTGAGAGAAACTCAGTATATGAAAATTTTGAATATTTTTGTTAGGTGTGATAATTGTATTGTGGTTATGTAGGAAAGTGATTTTTAAAAATGTATCCAGAAATAATGACTGAAATGTTATGATGTCTATAATTTGCTTTAAAAACTTCCACAAACAAAAATAAGACATAAAGCAAATTGATAAAATGTTTTAAAATTAGGTGATGTGTGAACTCCATACACTTTCTTCTCTACTTTTCTTTATGCTCAAATATTTTCAGAATAAAATTAAAGAGGAGAGAGAAAAAGTGCAAACGAGGCACGTGCATACAAGCTGTTATCATCCAAGTTGTGGGTGGAAAGCACTTAGAGGCTATGAATTAAGGACACTGGCTCTGATAATAAGAATCAGGAAATTTCTTATAAAATTTAAATTGAAAAGACAAATAAGTTTAAGAATGTTTTCCTTCTTTTCAAATGGAGAATAGATGTAATAAGAATAAACTTACAATTCACAATACCAGGTACTCCTAATTTACTTTTCCCCATTGTGGTATATAAAAAATGAAATATAAAGTTTCATTTTTTTATTTTAGGAGGCGGAAGATTTTCAAGAACTAGAACCTTAGGATAATTTGAAGCTAATGGAAGCTTTTCTTCGGCGTTTCTGACTGTGGCCTGTCTTCCAACGAGCTCTGCAGTACATAACCACCTAGCTAAGCAACACCCAGCTGAAATCAGCATAGGGCCCTTCTGGAACGGATACCACCAGACTCTCACACAGCCCCCTTATTAAGATTTTATTTAATTTCAGAGTATAAATATTTTTCAAATTTTTATGTGCTACATTTTTGCCCTTAAACACTCCTTGTTTTATATTGGCATCAAATGGGGTAAAAGTCAACTTGTTTGTCATGACATTTCTTTTAACATTAATTTCTTCAGAAGCAGCAATCTTGCTACTCACACTTTCATTTAAAAGGTGAGCTCCCAGCTGTTCTGAAAGACTAGTAGGAAATCCTAAATTCACACTGTTGTGCCAGTTTAGTTTTTATGGCTCTCCTTAAGTAGGGAAATTAATCCTCTTCTATTGAATTAATTTCTTTCAATATCCCACATACTTCTTTTTTTCATCTTTAATTGATTCAAGCTTTACAATAGCACAAGTCTAAATCAGAGACTAACTAGAAAAAGACTACATAAGTGCTAATAGATTGACAAATGTCACCTCAGAATGAATCACTTGCCATCTTTATTCTGTGTTGTGAGAAATAATCAATAGTGCAGGTCTTTTCATAAATTGTGATTGTTTAGCCTACTATGTTTTCCACCCCCCCGCCCCCAATTCAAGTATCTGTAACAGAGAAACGTCTATACTCATTGTGAACTAGGATCAACAAGCTGTTAAACAGAAAGATTCTGAAGTAGTACACTACAACTCTGAAAATTTAAGACTGGTGGAAAAGGTCAATCATAATTGATGATAATTTTGTATAGCATTATACAAAGTTCTGAGAATGGAAGGGATTATTTAGAAAAAATTCTTCTAATTCACTTGTCTATTTTTGGGACAGGAGGAATTGGTATGGGACAAGGAAATACCAAAACTCCTTTAACTGAATGAAACCAACTTTATTATCCTTTTTAAATGTTGTATGGTAGATAAAGAAAAGTGGAAAGAAGAGTGCCTTTTCAAGTGTCCAGTTTCCCGGTTTACAGTAAAGGAAACAACTAAAAGTTTAGGCCGAAGTGAAGTATTTATAGCCTGATATTTTCAGTTTCCACTGACTAAACTGCAGATGTTACTTCTTTTCACAAACTGGAATTTTCAAACAGATTATATGTATTTGAGGTGTAATTTCCATTTGAATCTTGGTTCTGAAATTCACTCAACATCTGTCTCACGTTGCTTTTCTACCCCTCTAATAAAGTTAGGTTTCAATACCTAGTTTTGGAACTAAAAATTAGATATGAAGTCCATATTACCTTTCATCCATATTTTATGTTATTTTTTCACAATTCAACTTCTGAAAATATAAGCTGGATATTTCTTCAAACAGATAGCCTGGATGATGTCCCTAAGAATAGTGAAGTACTTAAAAACTCAAGGAGAGTCTTTCTGGCAAAACTTGTAGCTTTGTGTCTGGGCTAAATACTCAAGAGGTAACATGGTTCTACCGTTTAGTGTCTCTCCTTCCTAAAGAACACTTGTGTAATGTAATTTATTTTTTATTATACCTTAAATACTCATGTAAATAAACCTTTTTAAATGTTATATGATTTGCTTATATAAAGTAGAAATTTTACACTAGCAATTATCAGAAAATAGATGGATATACATTTTATCTCCACTGAAAAGTTTTGTTACTAGAAACTACCTAGAAGTCAATAGTGGATAGAATTCATTTTTACTGGATAAATAAATCTACATGGATTTCCACAGAATTTTCATATTGCTTTGGAACTCCTAGGCAGGAACTTGGCACAATAACACTACTTAGTTTGGGGGCTCTTTTTTTAAATTTTTTTGGCATGGGCAGGCAATGGGAATCAAATGTAGGTCTCCAGTAAGGCAGGCGAGAACCCTGCTGAGCCACCGTGGCCTACCCTGGGGCTGTTTTTTGAGGGAAGAACATAATCTTTTTCATTTGGTACATTACTCTTAACGGAGAAATCTTCCAGCATTCAGGTTTCTAGTAAAGGGATGGGAGTTGAAATACTGAAAGCTCATTACATCTTCCCCAACTGAAGCATACTTTTGTTCCCCTCCTGCTTTCGTTGATCATTTGGGGATTCCAAGAGAATAAGCAGATTAAAATAAAAACAAGGTACTATCCCATCTTTTATTCAGAAGGATGTGACACTATCTCTTCATTTCACTTCATAACAATACTCCCTTTTCCAAAGAAAAGGACAGACAAACCAGTTACCATTTTCCTCAAATATATGCTGTAGTGATTTGATCTTCATATTGCCACTGTTAACAGCAAATTAGATGTTAAACACCTAATTTGGGCACGTAGTGAGCTGGACGCTCTAAAAGGTATACTCAAAAGGATATGAACCAAAGAGATTGAGGCACATATTGACCACGAGGGCCTAATACATAGTTAATGTATTCCCCGATCTGTATGATCTCCTAGGTCCTTAATGAACTCCAAATTTATAGGAATCTATTCTGTGAGCGACTACAACAACCTAGGGGTACAACAACTTCTGGAAGAGTTAGATGAAGACTATAGGTCCTACTGAATTCCATAAAAGTAAATTAAGCCTTCCCTCGATTTATTATTGTGACTTTTCCAAGAAGTCGAAGCCTCCATTTTCAAACAAAAGAGCAACTGACTCCAACTCGTGAACAAACCCAGGTGCGGCTCTGGAAAAAAGCCATGTTCCTATGGCAACTTCCGACAGCCATTTTAAGCTTTCTGGCCGCCTCCAGCAGCACGTCACTTCCGGTGTTACCTGTATACTTACCGGGAGCCGTAAACAAGGTGTGCAAGCATCTGGGGAGCTGTCGGGATGCAGCAGAGCAGAGCGGCTGGAGGCCGTGGCTGCGCTTTCGTCCCACTGCTGGGCGTTCTGTTCTTCCTGGGTGAGTGAGCCGGTTGGCTCCAACTCACTTCCGGCCGGGGGTTGGGGCAGATGGTCGCTTTTCCGGTTCCGGGTGGGGGGGTCTCAGGTACGCCCCCGCCCCGCTTTTGGGAGGAAAGTAAAGGGGAGGAGAGCGGGAGTATTTGTTATCTCGTTGTTGTCTACACCCACTGAAGGGACTTGCCAGCTTGTTAGTCGTCTCCCGAGCCCTTGGAAGCCCGACCACCTCGCGTGACTTATTATATTCTGGTGATTGTATGACAGGATGGAACTACAGAGCGGTCTGGCTTTGGGGGCACCTGGTGGTGGTGTCTTGTGATGAAGCGAAGTGTGGTTGATTCTGCTGTGGTTTTGTGGGTGTATATCCTGATTAGCAAAAGGCAGTTCTAGTGTTCAGTAATCTGTTCCAGTAATTTTGCGAAAGAAAATTGACTTTATTTTTTGTAATTATGTTTTCCTGTAGGTGATTGTCAAGGGCTATGAAATAAAACGTTTATTAGTCATAAGAGATGTGATGTTATTTCGTTAAAATAGAGCAATCTATTGTTGAGGAAAAACCAACTGCTTTAGTATTTTAATAACTTTTTTTTTTAAGTAAGAGAAAGGGCATATCAGTTCTATTATTTTAAACTACTAAAATTTAACAGAAGTGCACTCTTCAGTCTTCTATAATTTAGAGAACAGTTTTCATATTGCATACATTTTAATCCAACCTAATTACTTTCATTGCCTGGATTTTTTTTTCTGTGTGTTCCTGGGAAATCAAATGTTGGTAGGATCTAGATGGTATAATATTAGTAGCTAACATTAGAGTGAATTGTCCCCATCATAAAATTTCCCTGTGTGTAAGAGGAATTTTTGAAAGAAACGAATGTAAAGATTTCAGTGGCCCTAAATCTTAGGAGGGAAGGCCGGGAAGTTTTTATCTGGTGACTAATATTCATGCAACCAGCATACTCCCTGGTCCCTCCCAGCTGTCTGTGTCATCACAAATGTTCGTGTCCAGTTTATCAGCTAAATTATTTTGCAATATAGTATTTGGGCTGGGCTACTATCATTCCAAATTCATAATCCCAGTTCTCATCCTCTCTTCCTTCTTTTCTTCCCTCTGTCACTACCTCACCCCAGAGGAAATGTTCAAATACTGTTTTGTTGAGGAAAAAATTTTTTTTAGAAATGCTGTGTGGGTTCTTAATTTAAACCTGATGTTGTTTTGCATTGATGAACATACATAAAATCCAGCAGAGCAAATAATAATTGAATCATATATGAAAAGTTTTTATGATCTCTGTGCACTTGTGAATACATTTATCTTTTGCCTTGTTTTTTATAACAGCTTTAATGAGATGTAATTCACATACCATACAGCTTACCCATTTAAAATGTACAATGTTTTTGTATATTCACAAAGTTGTGCAACCATTACCACAGTTTATTTTAGAACATTTTCACCCAGACAGAAAACCAGTGCCCATTAATAGTCACGCCTATTCCCACTTTTTCCCCAAGTCCTGTCAACCACTAATCTATTTTCTGCCTCTATGGATTTGCCAATTCTGAACATTGCATATGAATGTAGTCATAAAATAAGTACCCCTTTGTAACAGCTTCTTTCATTTAGCATGTTTTCAAGGTTCATCCATTCTTTTGCTTTCCTTTTTCTTTCTTTTTTTTAACTTTTTCAAATTGTGAAATATATATATATATATGCAAAAAGAAATAAATTTCAAAGTACATTTTAACTATTAGTTATAGAACAGATTTCAAAGTTTGGTATGGGTTAAGTTCCATAATTTCAGATTTTTGCTTTTAACTGGTCCAAGACACTGGAGACTAAAAAGAAGTATCAATATAATGATTCAGTGGTCATACTCATTTCTTAAATCCTAACATCTCTCTTATAACCCCTCCTTCTCTTTTGATCCTTCTCCCAATCTTTACGGATATTTAACTTTTTTTTTCATATTGAAAAGGAGTGTTGACAATGTGGGATAGAAAGATGGAACTGGTTGATGTTCTTGGAGAGGTTGGCACTCTGGAATTTAGGACTTTTCTAGCCTAGGAACCATTTCAAAGGCTGTAGGTTTCTGAAAAGTAAACTTAGTGTGTGCAAGTTTTGTAAAATCTCAGATAGAGCCTTGGGTGTTCTTTTTTTTTTTTTCTCAGTTGTGTATTTTACTACTGGAACATTTTAAAGTAAGTCTGGGTGTTCTTTAAGGTTAACAGGAATGATGTTGGAAACTTCGGCAAGTTCTTTTTTTTTTTTCTTTTTCTTTTTTTGCATAGGCAGGCACCAG
This sequence comes from Myrmecophaga tridactyla, assembly GCA_004026745.1. NCBI lineage: Eukaryota > Metazoa > Chordata > Mammalia > Pilosa > Myrmecophagidae > Myrmecophaga > Myrmecophaga tridactyla. Next base: position 1,694 of record PVIY010053649.1, on the reverse strand, counting down.
GAATGGAACCCAGGTCTCCATCATGGCAGGCGAGAACTCTGCCTGCTGAGCCATGTGGCTGGCCCTTGTGCTTTAGTTTTGTTTTGAATATGTTAAATAATAGACTTTGGTTTCAACCAGTGTTTATTTGCTTTTCCTCTTCAAAGACCCATTAAACTGTTAGCTTGTTTGAATTCTCCCTAAATTGAAAATCTGGTCATGTTATGTCAGATGATAAGTACATAGAAATAACAGATTAGGCAGCCTAGGGTTCCTACATATTTCTCTTTCCCATTTAAATGTGCAGTTATATGAATCAAGGTTGGCAGATTTTTGTTTTGGAAAGTGAGGTGCTCAAATTGGGAGCTTTGTTTTGTCATGTTTATTTAATTCCAGATACAAAATTACTTATATTAGAATGTGATTTTCTCATCTTCCCAGATTATATTTTAAAAATTATTTTGAATATTTCTATAGTTCGCTGATTTTCCCTGGCATGAATGCTCTTTTGTGGAAGTGAAAAGATAAATATTTACAATGACATTAGGCCAAATACAGGTTGAAAATTTCTGAATGACTGTCACATTGGGGTAATTATTTTTCCTGTTTTATGAGTGGAGGAGACATATTATTTTATATATATAAATATAATATAAAATATATATATTATTTTATACCCATTGATTTGAAAAACATTTCTAACTGTAGTATAATATATGTAAGAGAAAAGTGCACCTATCATAATTTTATTAATTAAAATTAATTAATTAATTTTCAGAAACTGAACGCATTTGAATAACCTGTAGCCAAATCAGGAAACAGAATGTTGCTTCCCCCCAGAGGCCTTCCTTGGGCTTCCTTCCAGTCTGTACCCATTCTCCCCTAAGGGACCCACCATTCTGACTTTTAACTGTGCAGATTAATTTAGCTCATCCATAGAACTTACTTTTCTGTAGCTATGCATTTAAGATCCCCTCATCCAGTGGTTAAATTCCTGTAAAGTGACGACAAATATTGGTAAATTTGTGGTGAAATCATGCTCATGAATATGGAATTCAAATTTATTAACAAAGAAGAATTTGATAAGTAGGTAGCTTAATAGATAGTTTACTTACTATAATTCAGTAACAAAAATTGCCCAGAACTTAATTTTATGCTTATTTTGTAACAATTTTTCTTTTATAAATAGGAAACTGTTGGTATGTGTCAGTTAATAAATATTGTTAAGCATCCACAATATGCTTGGCTCCATTTTGATGAGCTCAGAGTCTCATCAAATTATCAATAGATAGTTTTGGAATCTGGTACTAAAAGAAAGATACACGGGAAACTGTGGGCGCACAGAGGGGGGGCCCTTATTCTGACACGAGGATCCAGGGGAGACTTCCTGGAGATGTTACCCCAGTTAAATCGTGAAAGGGGAATAAGAATTTGAGGTAGGGAGTTAGGAAAATTCCAGACATAAAGACTAGCATAAATAAGACATGGAGGCATTTAACAACTTTCCAGGCAAGTTTTTTGAAACTCATTCTGATTAGACCAACTTAGATCACATGTCAGTGCAAAACAAATCTCTGTGGTCAGGGGGATGGTGTGCTAGAGCTAGCTTTTACTGGCTGTCAAGAGCCAATTGTGCTTTCTCTTCCTAACTCAGTATTTGGTGACTTTCATCTTGAGATTAACCATGGTAGGAATATTTATAGTATGGAAGGTGT
>PVIY010053648.1:0-14593 GCA_004026745.1 Myrmecophaga tridactyla | reverse complement strand
TGAGGTATGCTGAGCTGCTTGGGTTGTGCTATGTTACGCTCTCTCATTTAAGCATCAGCCAATTAAATCAAACATCATTCATTGCAGTGGGCATGCCTCCTAGCCGACTGCAGGTGTAATCAGCAACAGATGAGGTTCATGTACCATTGGTTCATGTCCACAGCAACAAAACTAGGTGCCTTCACCTGGCCAAGTTGACAACTGAATCCAACTACCACATTAGTCTTATTATGTCATTCCATTACTTGAAAATCTTAAATGTCTCCCCATTTAGGATGAAAGGCAAGCACCTTAACCTGGCCTAAGGACCTTCCACTACCTGCTATCCCTCAGATGGTAACCAAATCGCTGAGCTGAAGTGAAGCCCCCTTGGGAATGTACACATTAATGTGCCTGACACATTGAAAGGATGAAAAAAGAAATTTAGTCATCATCACCATTTCATTATTTCAACATAAATGGATTTGAAGATAATCATGCTTATCACTCAAGGCTTCCTTAACATTTGACCTTCTCATGTGATTTGCCGTCTTCACACTTTATCTTTCAGCTTTTCCTTGAGACTCAGTTGGGAAGGCCATGCAGGCCATAGAAGGGAACAAAGGGGTCTGCTGTCTGACTACCAGATTTTGAATCCCATCCTCACTGTTCCCTAGCTCAGAGCAAATTACTAGCCTCCCAGTCAGTCGGATTGAATGATCACAATATTCACTTCCTAGAAATGTTGTGAGAATTAAATGGTATAATGCGTATCAAACACACTTAAATGGGATAATGCATATCAGACACTTAGTAGGTGTTTAGCTGATATTTTTTGAGTGATTGAGTTCAAGTTCTATGTTCTTAAGTCTTTTCTCAAACAGCCCAGCCTCTCTGGTGGTTCAATCTGTATATTAAAAGTGGTTTACCACTCAGCAGAGTCTTTGCCTATTTATAGCTTTGCCACTGTTTTGAATTTTTCATTCTTCTTTTATGAACTTTTGCCATCCAAAATAGCTGTAGACTTCCAGAAGGGACAATGAATTACACTTTGACTCCTGGAGTTAGATGTCTACTATGGTAATTTCCCTTCATCATTCTTATTCACTCATTCATTCACTGTCCGCTGTTATGTTGATTTGAATAGGACCACTTTATGGTAAAGTCTTTGCTCTTGTAGAATTAAATTTTAATGGAGAAAACAGATATGACATTAGGAAGAATATGAGTCATTAATTAATTAAAATTAAGGCAATCAAATGGTGTTGGTTTTACATTTTTGATTGAATGAATGTGTGCAGAAATACAGTGAACACATTTGTACAGAGGCCAAACCTTGAAACAGGAGAAAGTGTCTAGTGTGCCATTGTTAAGAATTAAAGATGCAGTGTCTTTCAGAGTTAAAACTTTAGAATTTTTACTTCTTACCACATCATCTTTAGGTGATAAGAAGCATTAGGAGGCAATGCCCATTACTCAGTTTCCCTGGATTTGGTAACTATTTCCATGAAGAATTCTTTGACTCCTTCAAAATGTGGGCATGATTTAGAGAGCCTGATATTACTTGTTGGCTAGTGTTCTCTATTAATTCCTATCAAAATAATTTTATGTCTGTAGCAAATGATTGTGTCCCCAGCCTGTTGCTGAACTGCTGAAAAGGAAACAGGACATTTAGGATGGAACAGTGTGTCAGCAACAGCTGCTCAAACCTAATACGTAGAATCTGTTAGCTAGGCAAGCAGTCAAAAGAGGCATTTAACAAGAACATTTATCAGGGGGAGAAAAGAGCGCACGGGAGAGAGTAGTGTTTTATTGATCTGAAGGAAGTTTATTTTTCCATTCTGCAATGCTAAAGTGATCAATTTCTTAAATAAAGCAAAAGTACCAGTATTGATAAATCCAATGATGGTTTAAGTTTTCCAGGACAACAGAGGTATCATATTGATGTTGCAATAACACAAAAGCTGGGCTTGATTGTGTTTGACACATTCGCACGTGAGTTTTGATTTGCTAGATAGTTGTTAGAATTAATCCCTAGCTGTGAAAGAGATGTTTTCAGGATGTTTGATTTAGGGCTGGTGAATTAGAGGGACATAAAGTCTTTTTTATTTCATTCTCCTTTGGATGCTATAGATGTTTTGTGAACACAGAAAGTGAAGAAATGAAAGTGAATTCAAACAACAGAATATCTACCATCAACAACAACGACACGTAGGTGGTCACTTTTAGTCTATGTTATATAACAATACCACAGATTTAGCATTTCTGGATGATTGAGTTCATCAATATTTAATTGCACTTGATAAAATATTAATTTAGGAAACATTGTTTAGGTCTGTATCTTCATAGTCTTTGTAAAATCAGAATTTGAGACCAGAGGTCACTATGTGGTAAGCCTTATACTCTATTTCTCTTCCACTCCTGCTCCTTAATTTAACCAGAACCACCCCATGATGTGCCCTGCCAAATTTCAGAATATAGTTATAGATAAGAAGGGGACACCTAAAGTAAACATCTTTCATTTCCCCCCAAATTAGAAACATGTCAGACTGTCATTAAACATGCATAACTCATGTTGACTCACAGCACATTTTTTTGTGATGTGTTCCAGTTGTTGTCCCATTCAGGGATAAAAAGGGAAAAAAACTAAGTCTGAGCTCATGATATATCTTCTTCTGCCTTTTTAAAAATTTTATTTTAATTCATTTTATTTTCTTTTCATTTCAGAGTAAGGATACAATTAAACATACTCTTATGTACATAACACTGATTATATGAAAGAAACTCTACAAGCTCAAGAAGCATGTCGTAGATTATAAGTTTTAATCCTTGTATGGAAAAAAGAGCCAGTGTGCTAAAAATAATTGAACATATTTTTCAAATCAGTCATGAATCATCCATAAAAGAAAACACATATTTTTACAACTTTTTTATTGTATAGTATAACATATATACACACAGCAAAGAAATAAAAAAGCAATAGTTTTCAAAGCACTCTTCAAAAAGTGGTTGCAAGGGGTGGCTGCTGTGGCTCAGCAGGCAGAGCTCTGACCTACCGTGCTGGAGGTCTGGAGTTCGATCCCTGGTGCCTCCTGCCCACATGCAAATTTAAAAAAAAAAAAAAAAGTGGTTGCAGGAAAGATCCCAGAGTTTGTCATGGGCTATCATACAATCCTCTCATATTTTTCCTTCTAGCTGCTGCAGAATATAGGCGGCTAGAGGGCTTAAATACTTTATCATCACAATCGACTTTTTTCCCTTCCGTTTTTTGTGAACACTAACATATATACAAAAAAGCTATAAATTTCAAAGCACAGGACGACAATTAGTTGTAGAACATATTTCAGACTTTGACATGGGTTACAGTTTCCCAATTTTAGGTTTTACTTCTAGCTGCTCTGAAATACTGGAGACTAAGAGAGATATCAATTTGATGATTCAGCAAAGAGATATCAATTTAATGATTCAGCATTCATATTCATTTGTTAAGTTCTATCTTCTATGTATAATTCCACCATCACCTTTGATCTTTCCATATCTCTCCTTGGGGTTGTTTAGGCTATGGCAATTCTAAATTTTTGCTAATGGAAGGGTCTGTCACTAATATGGGGTAGGAAGATGGAATTATCTGATGTTCTGGAGAGGCTGGACTTGGTTTCAGGACTTATCTGGACCAGGGACCCATCTGGAGGTTGTAGGTTTCTGTAAAGTTACTCTAGTGACTAGAACCCTGATAAAAGAAAACACGTATTTTAAACATTTAAAAGATAACAGAGGGGTGGGCCACAGTGGCTCAGCAGGTAGAATTCTTGCCTGCCATGCCAGAGACCTGGGTTCAATTCCTGGTGCCTGCCCATAAATAAATAAATAAATTAATTAATTAATTAATTAATAAAACTTAATACAAGGAAAAAAAGGGCAGGCCACAGTGGCTCAGCAGGCAGAGTTTTTGCTTGCCATGTCAGAGACCTGGGTTCAATTCCTGGTGCTTGCCCGTGCAAAAAAAAACAGGACTATTTTGCTAAAGTAAACAATGATTCCATAAACAATAAAAGCTTAGTTTGTACACATATTTAGCAAACAGGTTTGCATAAATGCAAGCACATCTTTAAGCACAGTTTTGCTTTTGACTGTTTTAATGAAATGTACTTTGGGAAAAATATTCCTCTACAATAGATGTTATCGAAAGGTCATTAGGAAAATCAGTCATCCTGGCGAAAATAAAAATGCCCCTGGGAAGTGGTGGAATCCCTCATAAGAAAATATATTCCAATATCTTTTGCAAGATGGTGTCCTAAGAAAAGAGATGAAACAAATTTTACACTTGGTGTGTGGTGTGTGATAATATGTTTAACACCTTGCTGAGTGAAACTTTACTTGTGAAAGCAATTTATTTCACTGAAGACAACTTTTTTTTCTGTAATACCTTGTCAAATAGCTGTAAAATTAGTCAAATTAAGTGTCGTTTAGTGATAAAGGAAAAACACGTGGGTGGTTCACCTGTTGGAAGCAAAGTGCTTGAGTGTTGTTGGGGAAAGGGAAGAAGGAGGAGAGATGTTGAGGGCAAACAGCAAGGTGGTTAAGAATCTGAAGGCACAGAGAAGTGGAAATTTCTAGTTTATGCCATGAGTAAAACTGGAGAAAGGAAATGGTGAACAAAGTACAATTTTTCCTTTCAAAGCAATAGATAAAATTCCCACAGCCTCCCTGAGGATGTTTCAGAAAAGAATCACAATATTCTTCAGAATTCCAGAGGGGGTATATATTATTGAATACATTAAAGAGCAAAGGCAGGGCTCAGGATTGCTGAGAAATGCTTGCCTTGTGTTTCGAATATCAAAGTCTGTGATGTTTGGACTTCAACAAAGGGACCGACTGGTCTTGCATCAAATTATATCTTGCAACAATTCCAGGAAAACCATCACAAGCCAGAAGAGAATACAGCCACACTCAGATCAGTGGCACATGTAGAAGGATGTGTAAAATGATGCTTCATTTGAGGTACGGTGACTTTAACAAAAGGTTCCTCATGGAAATTACTAGCCAATTTAATAAACTTCAACAAACACTCAATTTCTTTAAAAACCTAGAGTTCCTTTTAAATTGAAGAGAGTAAAAATATTTTTCTCTCTGAGACTACTTGTGCAACAAGAAGGGTGATCGATTTAACAGGCAGTAAAATGGAGTCTGACTAGGTCTGTGCCATCCCGTTTCCCCTTCCTAGACATCCAGGAAGAATGACTGCATTTCCCAGCCTCTTTTGCAATTAAGTGAAGGACTTGTGATTTGTCCTCATTAGTGGAACGTGAGAAGTAATGTCTGTCACATCTGAGCCAAAGTTGGCACAGAATGGGGAAAAAGCATTGATTGTTGTCATTATATTATTTTTTTATAAACACTCTATACCCACTAAGCAAAAACTTCCCCATCCCATTTCCCCATGATACTTTTTTATTTTTTATTATTTTTTCTGGAGAAAGTCCTTTTAAATTTAATGGACTTTATTCAAAGTGTCTGTTGCTTTTTTTATTCAAAGTGACATTATGTTGATTTTCCTGCAGTTTCCAAGTGCCATTCAAAGACATCTTTCCATTCATGTTGCTAGACAGCTATTCACAACTCAGTACCCTTGGTATCTGGTTTAAAAATTGAAGGTTAAGCAACCTATCTGTACAAGAAGTTATTTTTAAATTGGCTAGAGGACCAAAATAATGGTATGCTCATGTACATAATTAAAGCGTGATAAACGATTGTTCCAATAGATAGTAACCCAGGTTCCTCTGCTCTCATAGTGAGGCATGTTTGGTTCATGTTAACACAAATCTACACCTCACTTGCCTCTGTGTTCTTGGGGTTGTTCAGATTGGGTTCTGTTTGGAAGGATAAGCAAAGCCTATGGGGGTCTAGTCAAGTGACACTTTGTCATAGCCATCATTTTTATAGGATATTGTTATCTTTTACACGTTGCCCAGCTGCAACGATTAACCATGGGATACACATCATAGCTCTGTTTTATGAATAGACTTGGTTACTCCTGGCACTTCCTTCTTCTACGCTGGGTGATGAACTCTTTAGTAATTCAGGCTTACCTTTGCCTCACTCCATGGCATTGAACAATATCATGGGCCAAAAGGATTAACATTTCAAGAGTGGAAGAGTCTTGCATAGTGTGCTGAAAAAGTTAGTTCTGAAAAAAAAAGTTAGTCCTCAGAGTATTAGAACAAAAATTAAAATTCATAATGCATGTTTAAATAAGACTTTTATAGCCTTGGTGAGTTAGGTTGTTAGATGTGCCAAAGGAATTTTTTTCTCTCTCTATTTTTTTTAATCTGTCATTAATTGGTGCTGTTTTTACTCAGAAACTGTCTTCCTCTGGAGTCGCCACCTGCAGTATCTTATTATAGATTCTTCAGTTCCATTATTCATATTTGTGTTTCTGCATCCAGATACCACCCTACTGTCATCCACTTTATGTGACACATGGTGCTTAGAATTTCCTACCATCAAATGGTGCAAAATAAAATGGGATTCCAGTCACCTAAAGTTAATACAATTTGGAAAATCTCCAATATGGGCTGGAGAATTGTAACATCTACAATTCTGTGTACCTGACAGTTTAGAAACCCAATAGTTAATAAATTATGGGTATAGTAAAAATACCTGAAATATAGGTGGTACACACAAAGCCTTTAAAAACAAGGCTGACTGATGACAGCAAAGACTTAGGAGGTATGATATGTGTGCCTTATGAAAATAATTTTTTATTATAATGTCATGGAAGAATTACATTAGCCTATTGAACACATAGTTTTTATTAATCATATATTTTTTTGGAGTAACAACAGGTACATATGTTTATTAGCTTCAGAAACCTTTCAAAGTGCTTGCTTTGGGAGGTTTAGGTATTCCAAAACCAATAAAATATCTGATATATTAGATAATAACAGTTTAAATACAATAATTCTTTAAAATAGTTCCATTTTTTCTGTCTTATACTGTGAGTTCTAAGCAATACATTGGAACCATGCAATTTACCTGGCACTTGAAAAAGTTTCTTATAAGTTTTTAAAAATTCTTTATTCAAAGAGATTTAATCATAAACATTTCATAAAGACCTTATAGTCCAATGACGTCTTGTTAGTAAGTGTCCAATCAAACTCCTTAAAGAAAATGCTATAGACATACCCTATTGATAACTTTAGTGAAATCACAAAGGGCTATTCTCTGATGGTAACGGGTGAAACTGAGTTCTTGAAAGGGTTATGAATGACTCATGTTCAGTTAATTATGGAACAGTAAGAACCTCAAATGGCCTTCTAACTCTCATGGGTACATTTAGCTTTACTACTTGACTTCTCCCCAGATCTTTGGCAAGCAATATTCAAGCACTGAGATCCACATATTTTCCATTGACTGGCTACAACAAGATAAATATTTTAGGATCCATTCTTTCTAATCATTATAGAAATATAAAGAATTACTTTTTAAAATGTATTTGAGTTTTACAAACCTGTTGCCTTGATAAGTTGAGCTCTATACCATAGGGGCTCAGTTTTAAATGACATTCAAACAAACTTAAGCACAAAAGGAATGGATTAAGTTCCTTAACTGGGAAGCCCGTGGGTAGATGGAACTGACTTTACACAACTGAGAAGATTGAATGTTTCAAGCAATGTCAGGTGGGCTTATTCTATATTTAGGCTGGTTCTCTATGTTTGGGATTTCATTTCAGTCAATATGGTGGTTTAAAGTTGTATGTATCCCAGGAAAAGTTATTCTTAACTCTAATCATTTCCTGTAGGTGTAAACCCACTTTAAGTGGGACCTTTTGAGGAAGGTACTTCAGTTAAGATATGACCCATTCTCATTCAGGATGGATCTTAATCTTATTACCAGAGTCCTTTATAAATAGAATGAACACACAGAGAGCAAGAGAGAATGCCATGGAAGCTAGAAGCTGAAATCAATGAAACCCAGAAGAGAAGGGAGAGATCAGCAAATGTCATCGTGTGCCTTACCGTAAGGCAGAGATGCTAAGGATCACTGGCAGAGAGTTTTTAGGAAGAAAGCATCACCTTGATGATGCCTTGATTCAGACATTTTCTTGGCCCCAACAGAGAGTGAAAATACATTTTTATATTTTTTAGCCTGAACCTTTTCCTCATATTTGATTTGATCAGCCTAGGAAACAGAAACAGATTCTGGTGCTAGGAGAATGGGGTGATGTTATTGTAAATATCAAAAATGTGGAAATGGCTTTCAAATTGGGTATTGGGCAAGGCTTGAAGAATTGTGAGGTGTTTGATAGAAAAAGGGTAAAATGCTTTGAAGAAACTGTTGGTAGAAATACAGATGCTAGCAATGCTTCTGGTAAGGACTTAGAAGAAAATGATGAATGTGTTATTGGAAACTGGAGGAAAGGTACCCTTGTTTTACAGTGGCAAGGGACAAGGCAAAATTGAGTTCTGAAAGTTAGAGAAGGCAGAATTTGAGAGTGACGAGCTTAGATATTTAACTGAGGAGATTTCCAAGCTGTGTGTGGAAAGTTCAGCTTAGTTTCTCATTGCAGCTGATAGTAAAAGGCAAGCAGAAAGGGATTAGCTGAGAACTGAACTCCCAGGCACAAAAGCAAAACAGAAATTGATGGTTTGGAAAATTCTGAGTTTATGGAAAATAAGTCCCCAGAAAATAGTGCTCCATGTGAGGGTTTAACAGAACATGGATCCAATCAGCCATTTCAGTGCAAGTCAAGATTAGAGGTGTAGTTTATCCAGGAAGAATCTATGGAGTCCTATAGGCTGATGGTTTGGAACCCTGTGTACTATATGGATCATTGACAGGATTTTTTTTTTTTTTTTGCAAGATCTTTCTGAATGGAACTACTGCCAGCCTATAGTATAAGGGACAGATTTAAGTAAAATAACTTCAAAGGCAGAACCCATGGAAGCTGAGGTCTAGACTGAAGATACCTTCCGAGGCTAAGCAAGCAGGTCCACCCATCTGTGTGGAAAGGGTGATCTGCCCTGGTGCTTGGAGAGGTTGGGCCTTCTAGCCCATTATTCAGAAAGAATGCTGCCACCCCCGTACCGTGAGAAGGTTGAGCCTGTGCTCTCGGGATTGTGGAAAGTTTGAATCAGTCCAAAACTTGGAATGGATGAAGACTTCACCCCAGTGTTTGGGGAAACCAAGGCCACTGTGGAAGTGCTTGGAAGGAGTAGGGCTACTGCTCCATCAGGCCCAGAGGACAAGAAGTCACTCCATAGATGACTCCCAGAACTTGAATTTAATGGAGTATTCCCTGCAGGGCTGCAGAATTATTTGGGACTCATGTCCCCAGTTTCCTTCCATTTTATTCCTATAGGAATGGAAATGCTTAACCTATGCCTGTCCCTTCTTTGTTTATTGGAAGCAGATAACTTTCTTTCCTAGGTTGCACAGGTCCAGAGCCAGAGGGGAGTTGTGCCACATGACAGACCACATTCATAAACAATTTTGATAAGAATTTTTACTAAGCATTATTTCTGAAATGACTAATGGCTTTTAAGATTTTGTGATGGAATGAATGTTCTCGTATATTAAAAAATATGTGTTTTCAATGTCCAGAGGTTAGAGTACATGGTTTGAAGCTGTATATACCTCAGAAAAACATTTTCTTAGATATAGTCCATTCCTGTGGGTGTAAACCCATTGTAAGTAAGAACTTTCAATGAAGTTACTTAATGTTAAAATGTGACCTACTTCAGTCAGGATGGAACTTAATCCTCTTGCTGGAGTTCTTTATGAAGGACATGAGTATAGAAAGAAAAGAGAGAAAAAGATACAGAAGTAAGAAGCTGATATCTGTGAAACACAGAAGAGAAGGGAGAGAACAGTACTTGCCATCATGTGCCTTGCCATGAGGCAGAGGAGCCAAGGATCACCAGCAGCCAGTCTTCAAGAAGAAAGCATTGCCTTGATGATGCCTTGATTTGAACATTTTCCCAGCCCCAACTGTGAGTGAATACATTTCCATTTTTCTTAACCCAAACCATATTCTGGTATTTGCTTTGAGCAGCCTAGGAAACTAAAACAGTCAGGTTTCTTCATGTGTCATGAAGAAGCTACAGTTCGTGATCTCAAAGGAAATAAAACTTTCTTTCCTTCTCCTGATCTAACAAATTTCAGGGAAACTTTTACTGACTGTCCTTATTTCATGGAGTCATCACAGACCCAATATCTGTGACCGACGACATGGGGTAGATATACACACGATTTGTGTCTGGTTTGCATTCTCACCCTTTAGGCTGTTATCATCTGTGCCAGAGCGCCCCCAGTGTTAGCCCTACCAAAGCAATATGGAGTAGATGTTGGTAAGCATTCCTCCCCTCAAAAAGGAGTCACTGAAATGCTTTTGGCAAATGACTACTCCTGCTATTTTCGGCATACTAAAATGATTTCTTTGGTGATACAGAATGTATACAGTAAAACCTGGTCACAAAATGCCTCATCATTCCCATTTTAGATACGTTAAGATGCAGGGTGCAAATTTTATTTTCACTTCAGGGTTATGTAGTAGAGCACATGCATATGCCTTTGATAGGCAGATGAATCACAAAATGTAAGATCAGATAAAACATTGTAGGGAGCTGCTCAAACATCAAAGAAGCCAGCAATGAGAAGAGTAATTTTACTTTATTTCAAAATTATAGTTTGTACAATTTCCTTCCCATACATATTGTGATGTATATTGTGGGGCTCTACCCTCCCTTAATATAATTTTGAACGAATAGGTTTGTATATATTTTACCACAGTGCCCTGTATGTGTTAACTATGGTAACAGCAATTGTAGTTTTATTCAAATATGGTCACTTTTAGATTTAATAAGTGAAGATTTTCCACCCATGATGTTGTACTTAAATGTTTCAAAGAAAAATTTAAATGGACTTTCATATATCTAAATTCTCTGGGTTAGGAAAGAGACAAAAGCAATAAAATTTGGCACATTAGACTTGAAAATCATTTAATGGCTATTGTGATTCTTTCAAAAGTAGTAGTTCTAATATTGGATAATGTCCCAAACATAGCATTTTATCGCAGCTGCTAACACAACTCATCAATTAGGGGCATTTCTTAAATGAATAATAAATTTGTATAGATCATATAATATATAAAATTAGAGATTATTCATTCTTTTATAATCACATAGGAGAAAAATAACATATAAAATAACCAAAGAACAATCTCATATATCCAGATGAATTGGCATTGGGCCATGTCTGATGTGAAAAATTCACAAAAACTTGGGAGGAAATTGAGCCTCAAAGAAAGGGAACATCATTGTTCACCTGCATCACATCATACCCTCCCTCTAAGAAACAGTTCTCTTTGGATAAGCTATAGCATATAAGCGGAATATAGAAAGACTGTGCTTTTAACTATTTGTGACTTGTATGTGTGTGGCCCTTTCCCCACTCTACCCTGTTACTCATTCACTGGTCTAGGAGTTTTGTGCAGTTGCTTCACATATGGACCAAGGAACTCATGTAACCCTTCCAACATGGAGGCCACTAACAGAGAATTTCAGGCCAGAGAATTTTCTCCCTGAGAACTCTAAAATCTGTGTGGAATTCTCAGATATTTGAGTATAGTTACAATTACTATAGTTACATGTAATCTAAAAAAGTACTGCATAAAAAAGTGCTGCATAACAAGAGAAAGGCAAAATGGCCCAAGATTTATGGGACAATAAATCATATCCAGTATTACCTCCATGAAATACAGTATGGCATGCACTTTAAAGCTAGTTTGATCTTTATAGAGATGAGTCCAAGAAGACATGAATTATTTATTGATGAGAGAACACAGATTTTTCTTAAGGAAAACGTGTATATGCATTATTCAAGACATAGGCGTATCCTTACTAATTCATTGTTCCATGCATTCTTGTGTACTTTCCTTATATATGGATCACATGTTTGAATGTATCAGCTTCCTTTTGCTGCATAACAAATCACCTTAAATCCTATTTCCTTAACACAGCAGCGATATAGTCTTAGGGTCCCACCCAATAAGGCACCCAAAAACCTAGCATTGAAAGTCCCTTAGCATTACTTCTTTGTCATCCTATTGTTCAAAACCAAGTCACAGGACTTAGGAGAGTAGACTCCACTTCTTGATGGGAAAAAGAGAGAAGTCATATTGTAAAGAAATATGTGGTTTGGAAGAAACTGTTGCAGTCATCTTTGCAATTTATCACTTTGAAAGCCTTATTAGAGATAAAGCTCTCCTTAATTACTGATAACATCACCATTGTAACAAAATTATTTGATCTAACAAAGTGACAGGCATGCAGGACAAATAATCTGCTTATATTTCATAATTTAAGTAAGTTCCGATTTATTTTGATGATTTAAAATCTTTTTGTGGAAAATATCTTCTGAAATGGGAACAACTAGTGAAGTTCCATTTCACTAATACTCAGAATATATATAGTTCAGCATCAGACCCATTGTTAAGTACCAATACCCCTTGCCCCCATCTTTTCCCTGCAGGCTGACAATTAAAGTAGTAGCTGACAAATTATTACCTGTTAGGGCCCAGCTTCATAGAGAAATATTGAATTTAAGAAGGGAGTACTTTTTATTGCTTTTTTGTATATATGCTATTTTTCACATACAAAAAGAGACAATTGTGATGATAAAAAAGTGTTTATTCCCTTCTAGCCTTCTATGTTCTGGAGAAGCTAGAGGGAAATTCTGAGATGATGGTGTGGTAACCCATAATAAACTCTGGGATCTGTTTTATAACGAAAAAAAAAAAAAAAAAAAAAGAAGGGAGTACTTGATTGATCCAAAAATCTTCAGAAGAATTAACCTATAAAGGTAAAAATGAAATTAATGGTGAAAGAGTTCAGCCCAGGAGCTCCTCAAATTTTTCTGACTCATTTTATAAACATGAAATGGACCAGAAAATTTAGCTAACTCATCCAAGTTGATGACTAGAACAAAGCCCAGTGCCATTATACCAAAGTGTCCAGGACTAGAGCAACTTTGATTATTACCCCCAACAATGGCAACTCTGATTTTGTAATTTTATGTTTACATCTCAAAATATAACAGGTCTGTCCAAATGGCCTGTGGATCTTCAGACTAGCCCTTAGATTTTTTTTCTTTTTTTTTTTTTTACATGGGCAGGCTCCAGGAATTGAGCTTGGGTCTCTGGAGCCCTTAGATGATGATGATGATGATGATGATGATGATGATTATTATTATTATTATTATTATTATTATTTTGCATGGGCAGGCACCGGGAATCAAACCCAGGTCTCCGGCATGGAGGCGAGAGTCAGCCACTGAACCACCATGGCCTCCTCCAGAGCACTTAGATTTTTAAAATAAAAATTTACTTTTTTTTTTTTCATGCAAACCAGAATTATCTCCTTAGTAATTCTATCAAGGGTGGTGCCATTCTTTCTATTAATTTAAAGACTATTTTTGTTCATGCATAATGGCAAGCTGCATACTGAGTAAGTGGGCCACAATTCCTCTTTTATTTTTTAAGTCTAGTTTGAAGTGGTCTAGGGACACAGAGAGTTGAAATATTACCTTAAACCAAATATTTGTCCTGAAATGAGTACCCTTTCCCAGACTTCAGAATCTTCTTTACTTACTTCCTGTTTTCACATAAACCTCATATCTGTAGAACTCTTGGAGCCTCCAAAGCAATTTCCCAAGCATCATCTCACTTAATTCTTAAAATAATCCTCTATTATGGCTGTGCCAGTTTGAATCTGTTGGGTACCCCAGAAAAGCCACGTCCTTTAATCTTCATTCATTATTGCTGGGTAGGATCTTTTTTATTGTTTCCATGGAGATGTGACCCACCCAATTGCGGGTGGTAGCCTTTGATTAGATGGTTTCCATGGAGATGTGTCTCCACCCATTCAAGGTGGGTTTGCTTACCAGAGCCCTTGAAGAGGGAACCATTTTGGAAAAAGCTTGAGAGCCACCAGAGCCAGCAAAGCCTACACAGCCAGAGACCTTTGGAGATGAAGATGGAAAATGCCCCCCAGGGAGCTTCGTGAGAAAAGAAGCTGGGAGAGAAAGCTAGCAGACATTGCCATGTGCCCTCCCAGCTGACAGATGTGTTCTGGACCCATCAGCCTTTCTTGAATCAAGGTATCTTTCCCTGGATGCCTTAATCGGGACATTTTCATGGCTTTAGAACTGTAAACTTGCAGCTTAATAAATTCTCCTTTATAAAAGGCATTCTGTTTCTGCTGTATAGCATTCCAGCAGCTTACAAACTAAAACAGTGGCCCTTATTTGAAGAAACAAAATCTTAGAAGCATTACAGTTACCTAGTTAAAATCAAAAGACTTTTGATTTAGGAATTTGGGATTGGACTACAGATTGTCCTACAGCACAGTTCCCCTTTTAAACATCAAAAACATCTCCCATGTGTACTTTTTTCCTCCTTGTTTACTGCATTTGGCCCAGGTCTGCCTCACTTCATTATATAATGATATTCAACATGCAGTGGCTAACTTCTGTGCACCAGGCACTCTCATGGATGTTGTGATTATCAGTAGTCTCAACTATTTATTTTGCATCAATTTCTTCTCTTTCAAGTCAT
>PVIY010053647.1:0-14579 GCA_004026745.1 Myrmecophaga tridactyla | reverse complement strand
AGGGAGGGCAGAACGCACTTCAACTGCACCCTTATTTTTAACTGTAAACAAGAGAAGAGATTTAAAGAAAATATGGCAAAATATTAAGGTATGGTAAAGCCGAGTGGTGGGAACATGGGTGTTGTATTTCCTCTACTTTTCAAGTATTTCATAATTTTTGAAATGGAAATGAATTGATCAAAGCTATACATTGGTCAAATCAGACTGTCGTTTGTTTGTAACTTTTGTGCACTGGAATTTCTCAAGCGTCTTTTATCCACTTCTCAGGTTTTTGTTAGAGAACGTGGTGCATATGTTGCTAACTTTTGTGTCTTTATAACATCTTTGACACTGGCTCGACCTATGCTTTTAGGCAATCTTGTATACTATCTTTCTTCTTTTCGTCTCTTTTGCATTTATTTCAGCCAGCGGTACTTGCCGTGACTTTTTTTTTTGGAGTAAGCAAACAGAAAATTGATGAGATGCACATGTAAGAGAACACGCGGGAACTCTCGCAGAGACAGAGGCGAGGGAGGCGAGAGGCCGTGGGCAGCGTGGGGCCACGTGCCTTCACAGACTGGCTTTACTTACCCCCTCCCCTGCCTTGTTGGGGCTCTCTCTCCTCTCCTCCCCTTAAGTACATATGATATATTTAAGATCCTGGAGGCAAGCAGTGCCTGTGGGTGGGCAGGCTGGCTCCACCCTTCTCCAGGGAGAGCTCACTCCGGAGGGGGCCCTCTGGCTCCAGATGCTGGGCACCTCCTGTGCGTGGAAGCCCCTGCTTGCCCCAACTTTATCAGCAACGTAAATCAACCCAAGACAACAGCACTTTCCAGTTGCAAGCCAGTTAACTTAGGATAAAAGGTGTGGGATGAATGGAATACTAAAATAACTAGAAACAATTTAGACAAGTGATAAAATGAAATTTTAAAATGTTCTTTTGCAGGACAATAAAAAAGTTTCTAAAGTTAATTACTTCTCCTTGTTGTAAGTTTTGTTTTTCTTTATAAAGAAACTTTAAAAATTAAAAAATTATTAAAAAAAAAAAAAAAGGCATAGTTAAATAGTTCAAGTAGGCATTACTGGCTGAAGTTCATTTAAAATGTGAGATGGTGGGCGGGCCATGGTGGCTCAGCAGGCAGGAATACTTGCCTGCCATGCCAGAGGACCCGGGTTCGATTTCTGGTGCCTGCCCATGTAAAAAAAAATTAAAATTTAAATTTAAAAAAAATGTGAGATGGCAAAAATAATTTAAAAAGCTAAGAGGCATTGTTTTTTAGAAAAACAATTCTTAAAGCAAAGTTGTAAAATCACCCTAGAGTGAGTAAGTAAAGGACAACAAAATACAGGAATTCATGATTGGAACATGCATTTTGTTTTTTTTTTTTATATGGGCAGGCCCCAGAAATCAAACCTGGGTCTCTGGCATGGCAGGTGAGAATTCTGACACTGAGCCACCGTTATACCGCCTAGAATAAAAGACAAATTTTAAAGGTATAAATCGGCTGAAAATTATCATTTTCCTTAAACAGTTTTGAAAAAGGACTTTTGTAAAACCATTCCATTGTTTGCAAAAAGTATCAAACGCTACCCCCATATTCCCCTCCCTCTCCCGTGGACAAAACAAAATACTGAACACAATGGGTTACCGCCCCCCCGGCGCTCCTTTTCAGCCCTCCTGCGCCCTCCTCCGCACTCACACGACCGCCCTGCATTTGCACCTACTTAGTGCTGGCACTGGCAGGGGCTGGGGAGAGAGGGCCGGAGCCAGGCAGCTGCAGTTAAGGAGCTGTAGCTGGCAAGGGAAATGGATGGCTGACCCCAGGACCAGAGGTGGATGCGTGATTCATTCTGCCTGGAGGGCCCAGGCTGAAGACATTCCAAAGGAAGACCCTGTAAGCGGTCCTTGAGGTGTGAGACGGTTGCAGGAACACACCTCTCCTCCCAGGCAGGTGGAAGGCGGAGCCCTCACCTTGGAGGCTGCCCGGGGGCTTGGCATAGGGCTGGGTGTAGAGCAGGCTGCCAGGGAACACTTGCTCAGGCCACTGTTTCAGCTGATGAGCTCCGGAGGGTATGCATGGCTGTGCCATTCATCTCTGTGTCGTCAGTGTCTAGCAAAGCCCTGGCAGATGATGTGCATGCCAATGATGGAACGAATGGGAAACTGGCAAGCATCTGGACTGCAGCAGCATTGTGCAAGGGGCTGGGGGCTGTGGCTCTGGCAGGAAGCAGTCTGACAGTGGTTTTGCAAAACAGCACTGAAGGCTGGCCACACACACAAAGCTCTCCCTGTTTCAGAATGAGCACTGCAAAATGCCCATCAGGATAGGAGAACGATGAAATAAATTAAATGCATCTACCTGACACCACCAAATAGGACGGTTAAAAGTATACAGTCCGTGTGGGAGTTCCTGGCCCATGCACTTCCCCCCAAAAGTAAATTTAAAAAAATTTAACAAATGGTGCTGCAATATTGGGACAGTCACATGGAAAAGGAATGAAATGTGACTCCCATTATCCAGCATACAAAAAAAAAAGCATATACTGACACGAGAAAATGCTCACACCATAATGTAAAGCAGCCAGGACATACCTTGCTTTCAGTTTGGATGCCTACATGCGCCCCACCCCAACAACACACAGAAAAGGGGCAACAGGGAAATACACAAAAATGTTAACTCCAGCTCTCGAGTTTGGAGAACTTTCTATATTGCCTGAATCATAATCAGAAAAAAAGAGTTCTTACGGTTTACATTTATGTTTATGGGATGATTTGATACAAATTTTATCTTGAAACTGCACACTTACAGTAAGTCTTCCTTTGTCTACAACGATATAACGTTTACCGAGTCTTACTAATGCTTCGGCATGAGGGTAAACTGTTTCACGCACCATCTCAATTCGAGCTCCAACAACCCACATGGGGTAGAGGAGCTGCGTGCACTCGGGGACGCGGGGCTGGTGAGTGGGTGGCCCACACACCCCAGATCACGGGAGGGAGCCTGCCCCGATCCGCCACGGGCCGCCTCAGCCCGAGCTCCTGACCAGCAGGCTCGGCCACACCACAACGGACCAAAAAAGGGCAATGCTTCATTTCTTCCTCTGAGATGCTGAGTCACTTGAGATTTTAAATTTGGGTTTTTAAAACTATTAGTTTGTCAGTTGCCCACTAACACATAATACGTTTTCTACAGACTATTTTAATCCCACACAAATGTTAACTGCTGCCTCTTCCCACTTCCATTTATTTCCTAATTTACACACAATTGTGACAGAAAAAAAAAACAGATATGTAGATTAATTGATAAAGGAGATGAGCTGTCTCCTGAAGTCAACCTCTTTCTGTGAAGCTGGCACAGGAGACCCGGGGGCGCGGCTGTGGGGCAGCCCCCCAGGGGCTCCATCACTGCACCAGCCTCCCTTGAAGGCCCCGAGGCAGAGAGGGGGTAAGCGAGGGAGGGAAGGGGAGGAGTCCTGCTGAGGGGCACAGAAGATAAAAGCAGGGGCAGACATGAGACCAGGCAGATGGCAGTGATGAAAACTGGTGAGCACCTGGATCCCGCAGGAAAGGAACAAGGGGGAACCCAGAAGCACTCGGGTTTCTGGCCCAGGGAACCAGAGAGCTGGGTAGTGTGGGTAGAAACTGGAGGCAGAAATGAGGCCCCCCATCCAAGGGTAGAAATGCAAAAGCAAAGCGCCGGGAAGACAGAAACCAGTCTAAATATCAGCAATGGAGGAAATCTTCTCCAGGAAACTGGTTCTACCAGTGAAAGAAGAGCCGAGAAGCCATGAGCTGGGGCTGATGACAAGGCAGTTCAGAGGTTAGCCCTGGCAGGAGGCCACTGTCACCTCCAGGATGGAGGAACAAAGGCAGGAGGTGAGGTCCCCTGCAGGAACGGATGACACACCAGACAGGAGCTGGGCCCATGGAGGAGATAAAGCCAATGGCAGAGGCAGTGCAAGGGAGAGGCCCCTTCAACTCCCTTCCAGCAGCCTCCAGTCTCCTCTAGTAGCTCCCATCAGCTGACATAAGAACCTGGGAAAGAGCCTGTGGGTCAGCCGCTGTGATCCTGAGCAGAGCAGGAGAAGGCTAAGAATGGATCTGGGAGCGAGCAAGCCAAGCACTGAGACAGACTTGGAGAGGCAAAGGACAGAGCAGACACAGAAAGAGGCACAGCTGGTGTATAAGGGACACTGCTGGACGAGACGTGACTGAAGGTGAGACACGCGAGAAGGCATGGCCGGCCAGGAAGCCAAGAAGTGGCCATATGGAAATCTGGTCGGCGTAGCCCCAGCCCAGCCCCAAGAAGAGATGCCCTGGATTGCAAGGGCCAGTGCCGTGCCAAGCAGAGATAAAATCTCTGGGCCTTCCCAGCCCAGGTCATCCTTGCCTGTGCCCTGGCTTCTTGGGGGACATGACGTGCTGCGGGGAGGGGACTGGTGGCCGCAGCAGCTGCCCCTCTGGATCGAGCACCACCTGTCCATTCACTCAGGCCCATTCCTATGAGATGCGGGTCTGGCCTCAGGAAGGCCACTGGCCTGGCCAACACTTTCTCAGAGCTGTTTCGAAGTCCAAGCCTCTTCCTACCCGGGTCTCCTTCCCAGGTAACTGCAGGTGCTCCTGGCCTTCGCAGCACCTGCCCCTTGACCCTTCCCAGGTGTTTCCCCCGTGACTCTCGTGCACCTCTCACCCCTTCTTGGAAAACCTGAGCTAACACACCAGGCTGCCTGAGCACCCAGGTAGGGCCAACCCCGGCGGGAGAGGCCCAAGCAGCGGGCACACACATCAGGTCTGCAGGACTGCTCTCAGCCTGCCTCGTGGCCCGCCTTCTTCAGGGGTCAGATGCTGACGTCACACACACGAAGCGTCCTTCCCCCCACGAAAGCTCAATTCAGGTCACATTTGACCGGCTGGTGACTGAAGCACAATATTTTTAGAAGTACCTGGGATCCTAAAAGAGTCTTTGTGTAATAGTCTCGAGGCATGAAAACTTCCACTATGGTAACTAGACACCAGAAAGCATCTTCTTGTTCCAGGTACAGGAGGGCCACTGCCACCAATCTGCGAGCAAATGGAGAACAAGGTAAGAGCCACCCCCGCGCCCAGACAGACGGCTGCGGCCACTGTCTGCACAGACATCCGCACGAGGCTGCTCCCTCTCCGGGCCCACACCACCTCGAGCTCTCCCGTGAGAACTGTGAGGTTCCTCGGCTTGAGGAGCAAGAAAAGGCTACGTCTCCCCTGCTCACGTGGTCTTCGCTCACAAAAGATCGGACAGTTCTTCCCAGGGATGAGCCAGCCTCGCTGCTAAAATACTAAGATCTGTTTTCATTATGACGTTTTTACTAACGCAGCTAATTATTTCGGGTGATTGTTCAAGAACTTCCAACTAACTGTTTTAAACACAAGGAATCCAGAAGCAATGTACGTGACAAAGAACACACGAGGCTTAAAAACAACTTTCCTGATACCGTCCTGCTTCTCAGGCTGGAGGAATGCAGTGGGGTCTGGACGGGGGACAACCCCGAGGGGACGCGCCCACAGCGTGCACACGCGAGAGGAAAGGAGCTGTCCCAGCATGGGGTTCCCAAATACATCCGGGTCCAGACAGTTGTCACTAATCAAGAGTCACCCCACATCTCCCGGGGGGCTCTGAGTGAGACTCAGGGAATCAGCACAGAAGGATGGGGGAAAAGAGGGAGAGAAAAGCTACTTTCTACACAGCTGAACTCCAGGAGCCTCCGCCCGTGACACTAAGCTCATGTGCCCCAGTCACAGAAAAGCCCTGAAGCCCCTTCTCAGAACTCCATTTTCCCCCTCCTTAGATTTAATTATAATGATTTAATCTCAAATTAAAAGGAAAAAAAAGTGTGAGGTTTTGAGGTAGGTGAAAAGGGAAAGCCTCAAGTAAGCAGGGATAGAAGGAGAGTGGAATGGTGACAACTGGCAGAGATGGAGAAGGTGAAAAACAGGAAAAACAAGCACAGAAACCGAATCCCCACAGCACCTGAGGACGCCAGGAAAAGGCATAAGGAGTCTGAAACGAGATCAATGTGTCTGAGGACAGCACTTTAAATACTACCTGGTGTTAAAAATGATAAAGGCCTGCATTACCTAGAAAAAACTAAAGCTCTACTAAAGTCCTGGGTATTCAGAAAGCATGGACACAGATAAAGATATTTTAAGGAAACAAAAATCCAATAAGATAGTTAAAACTTAGAGGCTGTAATACTGATGGGGGTGGAGGTGAGAGAATGTTTCAGTGACCTGGAAAATTTATTTGCGTGTGGAAGTGCTTCCCTGACAATGCCAGACAAACAGAGCACGCACATTTTCTAACAGGGCCCTCACCGGGATCCCCCGTGACCTCTGAGACATTTTCAGCTTCCAGGAATTTTTAGACTGAGTATACAATGCGAACTTTGGAATTAAGCACAGCAAGCCTGCTTTGTTAAGCAGCACCCTATTTACAGGTGGTGGGCTTTTTTGTTTGTTTTCTTTTAAACAGAGACTAAGGAGCCAGGCATAGCTGAAGTCCCTTTTACTTCCAAGGGGCTGCAGAGAGAAGCCGCTCTCTACTACTGAGGCAATGACTTCCTGTAAACCATTTAGTGTCAGGTCTTAACCAAGCAATGTCCCAGATGGAAAACGTTCCTCCTAGCAGTTGCTTAATATGTACAAAATGTTTAACTAGGCTGAACTTAAACATTTAGAAGTGGTCAGACGTGACGGGAGCCCGTTACCGTGAGAACAGTGACGGGTGCTGGGCGGCGTGTCAGCGTGGTGGAAGCAGGAGGTTCGGGGTCACGTGTGCCACCAGAAGGGAAGCTGGGGCTAGAACACGGGCACGTGTAACACAGTGACTCTTGTGGCGGGCAATGCCCATAATTAACTGCACCAATATAAAAACGGTGTTTCATGAACTAGAAGGAAGTAGGACCCTATTATAAGCAGTTAAAATAGAGAGGTACAAGGGAAAGAAACGTACCTACTGCAAACTATGACTACAGGTAACAGTAATATTTTAATACTCTTTCATCACAGTAACAGATGTACTATTCCAACACTGTGGGTCAGTAATATGGGGGATAAAGGAGGATGGGAGGATTAGGGTTTTCTTTTGTATTTCTTTTCTGGAGTAATGACAAAGCTCTAAATTTGAACACGGGGCTGTAGGCCCAGCTGTGTGGTGACACTGTGAACCAGTGAGTGTACACTTCAGGGGGTTTCTGCGCTGTGCGAATCTCTCTCAATAAAACTGGATTTAAGGTCTTGCACTCTGACCCCGCCACCAGAAGACTTGGCCCCACGCACCGTGTGGATGAAAAAACGACTGAGTGAAGAGGAAAAGAGAGCTCGCGTGATGGAAGTATTTTCTGAGATGAAAGATGTATTTCAGTTTAAAAGGCATGGAGAAGACTGCTCCCAAAGAGAAAGGCCTTACGTCCATGCCAGTCAAAGCAGTTCCTCAAAGCTTGCTGGTGATGGTATGGCTGACCATGGGAGGACTGGAGAGTCTATTACTGGGCTTTTCCAAGTAAAGCTCTTCATGCAAGTTGGAGGTTCTGGAATCTCAGTCGTCTGAGGGAAGTCAGAAGCATGCAAGCCTACAGAGAAGCACTGAGAAGGCTGAAGTTGGCCAACACAGGAAGGAAGAGCGAATTGTGCTCACTAAGGCGCCTTCTTCACTTCGGGACCAAAGAGAACTGAAGGCCGAAGCAGAAAAATACAAAGAATGTGATCTGCGAGTTTTAGAAGAAATATGTCAAGCAAATAAAGTAGCCAAAACAGCTGCTGACAGATGGACTGGTAACGTTTTTGCAATAAAATGCTAGGCCAAAAGAAAACTGGGGTTTGAGAAATTAAAATTAATAACAAGTTTGGAATTCCAGAAGACTTTGATTACATAGACTAAAATGTTCAATGGGGTGGTGACGGACCTATGTGCTTGTGAATATGTAAATTATTTTATATTATCCAACAAAATGTATTCAAATGTCACTTACCTCTAACTGTGCCTATCATTTTATTAATTTAAATAAAATATAAATATAGATGTTCGTCACCCGTTTTGACAGGCGGAAGGAGGATGAGACATGTTTACAGCGCTCAGCAAAGCAGGACAATGCGAGTCAAGTTACCACCTAGGTAAAGCCAGGTTTATAAAGGATTTTTCAAAGGCTGACGCCGTGCCATGAGAACATTTTTTAGTCTCATCAGAAATTAAATATTAAAACCTAAGTGCATATTCGAAGACTCTACCAGGCACATAAACATACACATAAAGGCTTGGAAATAACTTTAAAAGCCTAAAGGCTGCTTTACTGTTTCCCAGTGTTTGGTGGAAAACACACGTGATTGGTACTCAATATAATGTATCATATATGCAGGTTTTCTACTGAAAAAATAAAGTTGGTGTTTCTTAAATTTAGAAAAAAAAAGAATAAAAAAAAAAAACCCTTCCTCCCACAGTACTGTAAATTCAAATGCAAAAAGGCTTTATCAGTCCGTGGCTAGCGCAGACCAGGATTTAAAAAGCCTATGAGCAGCGAGAATAAATGCTAGCATTCAAAACCTCGCGCTCCCGCACTTAATTTACAAGACAATTCCTAAAGAACACACACAGTGCTTCTTCATTCTTATTATACACACATTTCTAACACATTCTAAGTTTTGTTACTAATTTCACTGCACAGAGAGGAACAGAAATAGTTACAAGAAGAGCAGCAAGTAGAAACGGTAGAGGGTGGATTAGCCGGGGAAGGGACAGTTAAGCTGTAAGAAGAGCAGCAAGTAGAAACAGTAGAGGGTGGATCAGCCTGCGAAAGGACAGGTAAGCTGTAAGAAGGGCAGCAAGTAGAAACAGTAGAGGGTGGATCAGCCTGCGAAAGGACAAGCAAGCTGTAAGAAGCAGTCTCAAGCACTCAGAAAGCCCCGTGGCGGGGAGCGGTTGCACAGAGCAGACCTCAGTACCTCCTGAGGTCTCGTCCCGTCTCAGCACAGCCCGGAAGGTGGAGCCTGGAGCCTTAAGAAAAGGTGAGAGGCTTTTCAGTGCCCTTTGCTTGTGGACACAGGGAAGTGTGCAAGACCTTTAGAAGGACTTTAACCCAAAAGAAAACAGGTTTGGGCCCTTGAAGGGTTAGGTGTCAACTGGCTAAAGGACATGTGGGCAACTCCTTGGTTCAGAATGATACCATATAAACAAGGAGAAAGCACCAGTTTCCACCGCATGCATTACAAACTAAGGAAATCAAACTTCTGACCAAAAAGCCTGGGCGTGATGAGGACAAGCAGAAAACATAAGGAACCAAATTGTTTCAAATGACTCTGATTTTGGTGTTCTTTCTGAAAGCATGTTTGTTTCTCTCAATTACTCTAGAATTGGGAATATTTGCATAGGTAAAATCAGTTTGCGATGGCTAGTTCTTTTTCTTAAAATACTGGCTTTTTTTTTTGCCTTCCTGGGAGGGGAGGGAGTGGCCAAGCAGTGCCTGACACCAAGCAGTCATCCTGAGGACAAAAGGGGAGCAGCCCGTGGGCTGAGCACCCACCTATTCAGGCCTTGGCAGTAGCCGATGTCCGGGTTGTGCCAGGAGAAGGCAAGCAGGACGCTGCGCAGCTTCTGTATGCCCTCCGAAGTGGGGCAGGAGTAGTGCTTGTTGTTGGGCAGCGTCCGCAGCAGGTCCAACTCGATCTGCTTGGCCGCCGGGTTCTGCTTCTCCAGGGCCTTCTGAAGCAAGGTCTGGAAGTAACTGGGCTCGGTGCTGTCCTTGAACTTTCTCGTGTGCAGGTTTACACACCACTTCCACACCTTGGAACGGTGCTCATGGGGAATTCCTGCACGGATCAGGTTTTTTAATTCTGGAGAGCACACCATCTCTCTGTTCACCATGCTTGCAAAATAGTTCTCCCACTTGACCCCAGCGGAAACGTCTCGGTTTTCTGTGAGGTGGAGAGTCTTCAGATCCAATGCTCGAACTTTGGCTACCAACTTCTCTTCCTCGTCATCCTCAGGCACAGTCCTAAATCCGTAAATATCATATTCACTGTCAACAAAAAAAATAAATAAATATTAAAATAATACGGTCTTGGCAGGAAGACCAATGAAACAGAAGAACAAAGAACTTAGAAAACACCCCTTGCATACGTGGCACTGTTGAAATGTGACAAAGCACTTGAAATCTTTGAGAAAATAATGACGCTCTCAGTAAATATAGCAGGGACAATCCATATGGGAAGAAAATTTAGATTCATTTTTGATATCACACAGAAAAATCAATTCAACAAGGATAAAAGCCCTAAATGTGAAAAGCATAAAAAAAGATACAAACAAGCTAGCAAAACAAGACTGGTAAACTTGGCTACACTGATATGCATATGTGTGTGTATTTACATATCACAGACGTGTGTGTATATAATTTCTCTAATTCAAAACATATTTAAAAAGACAAGATGGGTACTGCGGTCAGACAACATGGTGGTGTAACACACGTCAGGTTCTGTCCCCCGGAGACTCTTTAAACACTAGCAAAAACTGACAGAGCCATCTTCCTCAAAATCCCGAGAAGAAGTGACAGGGTTGCAGAATCTGGGCGAGTGCTGAGTCAAGAAATCTCAGCTGAAAACCAGCAGGAGAAAGCTTCCGGGGCCCTGACTGTCCGGGCAGACTCGATCCTGCCGCAGAGTGCAGCCAGCCTGCACTTCCACGGTGGGTCCCTGGCCTTTCCAGACTGAGGTACCTGAACCTCGGTGCCAATCTTTCGGGTGGCCGCTTGAAGACGGGAACCAAGATTCCTGTCCCTAGCTCACCCTCCCAGAACTTAGCCTGCAGGCAGAAGCAGCCTGCAGACATCTAGACCAGGGAAAGAAACAATTAAATCAAGGTGGCCAGAGGCAAAGGATGACCAGCTTTAAGTCATGCAGTAAGGATGGCGACTGGAGGGTGGGGGTCGGGGTGGAGGGGGTTTACTTCACAGGGAGCAGAGGAGGCATTCAGATTCCTGTGGATGGGGGAATTCTTAAGGCCACAAATGAAAGCAAGCCCAGGACAAGCCACAGGCTCAGAAGGGACACAGAGACCCTGCACTCTACTTTTGCCTCGGGGTGATCCTATTGGCAGGAGGGCTAAACTCTGAAGGCAAACTGCCAAAGCAGGGTCAACTTGCAAAGACAATGAAAGGTGTTCTTTCGGTTTGTTGTCGGGGTTTTGTTTGGTATGCTGGATGCGGGGGGGTCATATTTCATTCTTTTTCCTTGCGACTCTCTCGTTATTGCAGCACCATTTGTTGAATTTTTTTGCGGGTGGTGGGGAAGTGCACAGGCCGGGAATCAAACCTGGGTCTCCCACCTGGCAGGCAAGAATTCTATCACTGAACTGCCCGTGCACCCCAAGTTGGTTTGTTTTTGTTAGCTCCTGACATGCAAGGAGATCTCTGTCACATCACCAGCTCAATAGAAACCTAAGGACCAGACAGCTCAGAGACTAAATCCAAAGTTAACAAATTAAAATGTACAGTGTGCAGTAAAAGATGACAGGGCAAGCAAGGAAACAAGAAATGATGGTTCATCCAAAAAAAAAAGAAAAAACAAGATAAAAATGTCAGAAACCATCAACAGATAAGACCAGACTTTGGACAAGCCAAAGACTTTAAAAAAAGATCCCCAGGGCGCACGGGTGGTTCAGTGGTAGAATGCTGGCCGTCTTTGCGGGAGACCCGGATGCGATTCCTGGACCATGCACCCACCCCCCGAAAAAAAAAAAAAAGGATCTTCAGTATGTTCAAAGAAATAAAGGAAGACTTGGAGAAAGAACTGAAGGATATCAAAATACTGAATGAACAATATGATAATCTCAATAGACAGAAATTCTGAAAAGGAACCAAATAGAAATACTGGTTGAAGGCCACAATAACTGAAATTTAAAATGTCTTGAGAATTTCAACAGCAGATTGGAAGTGATAGAAGAAACAAACTGTGAACTCAAAGACAAGACAAGTGAAATGGCTCAGGCTGAGGCAGAAAGCAAGAAGAACAACAAAAAGAGCAGATAAGGCCTCAGGGACCTGGGGGACACCATCAAGTGTGCCAATATAAACACTGTGGGAGTCACAGGAAGAGAAGAAAGAGAGGGGCAGAAGGGACAGGCAAAGAAATAATGGCAGAAAACTTCCCAAATTTAACGAAAGGCTTACATAAATGCATTTAAGAAGCATGATGAGCCCCATCGATTACAAACTTGAGAAGAACCATTCAATGGCAGTCTAACCACTGAATGCCAAGGACAAGGAGAGAGTTCTGAAAGCTACAGAAAAGCAATGAGTTATGGACAAAGGAGCCCCAATAAGATTAAGTGTTGATTTCTCATCAGAAGCCATACAGGCAAGAAGACAGTGGGGGGAAATATTTAAAGTGCTGAAAGAAAATAACTGACAACTAAGAATATAAGACTGTCATTAAAAACTGAGGAAGGGAACCAACATTAATGAGTGAACTTGGGGAAGTGAAGTTAAGAACACAGGTTATCAGGACATAGAAATAGGGTAGAGACTGGGTAATTGGTGCTGAAGGGATACAGACTGTGCAACAGGACTGACTGCAAAAATTCAGAAATGGAGAGCACAATACTACCTGATTGTAGCACAGTAATATAAATACACTGAATGAAGTTGAATGCACGTATGATAGAGGGAGAAGGGCTGGGGGCATGTATGAAACCAGAAGGAAAGACAGAGGATAAAGACTGAAATTTAATGGTATAATTTAGGAATGCCTAGATTGTATAATGATGATGATTAAATATACAAATTAAAAAATGTTTTTGCATGAGGAAGAACAAATGAATGTCAGTATTGCAGGGTGCTAAAAATAGATGGTATATGGGAAAATATACAATCAATGTAAGCTAGGGTCTAAAGTCAACAGTAACACTATAATAGGCTTCCCCTGAATGTAACAAAGGCATTATTAGACGGGGGGATTGGGAAAGGGCTATGGGTTGTGTGTGGAAGAAAAGGAAATGTCTTCAGATAGAGTATGGTGGCAAAGGTATGTCTATACGATTAGGCTAGACTGTATGATGTGAGAATAAAACTGTTTAACAATGAACAGAGAGAAACAAGTGCTAGAGAAAATGTGGAGAAAGAGATGCACCTATTCACTGTCAGTAGGGAAATGAGAGGAGCAGCCCCTTGGAGGGCAGTGTGGGGGTCCCACAGGAGGCTAGGGGTGGGGTTGCCACAGGATCCTGAAACCCTGTTGCTCAGTGTATACCTGGAGGAACTGAGTGTGGGGACACAAATGGACATTTGCAGACTGGGGTTTATGGTGGCAGTGTTCCCATTCCACAGTGGTTGGAGGTGGCCTAAGGGCACAAAGACTGAGGAATGGAAGGAGGAACCGTGGTATTTTCATACAATGGACTACTGAGCAGCCACAAGAAGGAATGAAGTTGTGAGGCGTGCAACTAGGGGAATGAACTTTAGGACTGTTGAATGAAATGTCAGGAAAAAGAGACAGATATCATCATGCCTCACTCATATGGACTAACTATACTATAAAAATTCAGGGAACTAAAGTCAAGGGCATGGGTTATCAGGTTGGGGCTTATTGTAAAGGGTCCTTGGTTGTAAGTTCTTACAGGAGTTTTATCTATTCAGGAGATGTAACTGTTCATTCTAAATTCTGAGCTACTGAGCTGTTTGTATATAACATGGTCTTCTCAGAAACCTTGGGAACTTATGTGATACCTGAGAGTCAGAGTTAGAGCTCTGAAGCTATGAACGTGAGCAGCACCCCATACAGGAACTGTTTAAAAAAAGTTGAAAAAGGGATCAGATTTCAACTAGAAATACGAATGAAGCTGATACGGATAGGACTACGGTATACTAGAAGACTGGGTAAAAGATGATACTGCCCATATTTTAAAATCTCAATGTCTATGTGAGACTAAAGGGTGAGAAGTTTATTTATTTGGTGCAAAATTTATATTTTGGGTAGTACATTTCCTAACTTAACTCATATAGTCAGTTGAGTTGAATACCGTAAGTACATGGAATCTTGAACAGGGAGTGAGATTTTGTTGGTTAGTCCAGGTTACTGTGATGCCCTGATAAATCCCAGAGCAATTTGGGCAGTGAATAAAGAAGTATTTGTGGGGTTCCCTCAGGAGTATGGGAAGAAGGGGGGAGGTGTTTAACTTCCACATTTGGAGTATTCCTGATATTCTCACAAGCAGTGGAGACAATCAAATCAATAGGCCAAGCCCTCGATCTCGGGGTTCACCCCTATGAAACTTATTCCTGCAAAGGACAGGCTAAGACTACTTAAAATCATGCCTAAGATTAAACCCCAGAGAACCTCTTTTGTTGCTCAGATGTGGCCTCTCTCTCTCTCTAAGCCAACTCAGCATGTGAACTCACAGCCTTCCCTCCTATGTGGGACATGACTCCCAGGGGTATAAATCTCCCTGGCAACATGGGACAGAAAGCTTGGAATAAGCTAGGACCCAGCATCAAGAGATTAAGAAAAGCCTTCTTGATCAAAAGGGGGAAGAGAGAAATGAAAAAAAAAATAGAGTTTCAATGGGTGAGAAATTTCAGTC
>PVIY010053646.1:0-14584 GCA_004026745.1 Myrmecophaga tridactyla | reverse complement strand
AAAAAGAAAACAAACTGTTCTGGCCGTTACATATTCATGGCAGCGGCTTTGCTGAGGCTAATGGAAAGCACATAAATCCCTTTACAACTTTGTTAAATGCAAAAAAAGACGGATGAGGGTCGCAGCATGCTCTGGGGCAAATTGGAAGGACTATGAAAATCTGGGCCGCAGGAGGCTGGAAACTGCGGGAGGGGAGAAGGGGGCGGTGTGTTTTATTGAGCTCCGTTCCAGTAGGTGTCGAGACCAGGCCCATTCATTTCGGATCACTATACAATAAAGCACCACTCAAAAGTGGGTTTTCAATTATACCACACAGCTGAAGGACATTTTTTTCTCCTAAAATAATTCCCTCCCTTCCCCCCCCCCAAAAAAAATATGTATTTTGGGTTATGGTCGATTGTTCTAAACCAGGCTTAAAAGTCAGGTCTGAATTCTCCACCAAGAGAATGGAGAACCAATATAATCTTGGGTCTGAGATGTCTTGCCAGTGGCCTCAACAGGGAAACCTTTGAGAAAGTGGCCCGAACTCTTGGGCCCTGAAGGCCAGGTTGTGATGGAATGTTTGGGTCTGACAAGGAAGGAGCCTGGGAATTGAAGCATTCAGACATGGCTTCCAGCTTTAGGAAGCTTGGTTGGGTTAGAGGCTCCACGCCCCACACCTGGGCTGTAAGAAAGGAGAGGAGGGCTGTCGGTTTACCTTAAGGCAGCCCTGGGGGCAGTGCACTCCCAGGCACAGAAATGTCTGGGGTGAGGGGATGCTGTACATTAAATATTATTACAGAGGACACATGTTTCTCATAATTTCACAAAGAAAGTTCCCCTGGAAGAAGGAGTTGTCTTGTGTACTATGCAGGGATAATTAAACACCTTTTTTTTTACACTTAAATACTAAAACAAATACAAGGCTATGCTTTAGGGTTAGAGTAGTTGTATATATTCCTACTTTTGTAATTCAGGGGAGAGGGGTGCATATCCTGAAACAAAGCATAAAACAATCGCAGAGGGTCCACACCAAAAGCTCTTGATGATACAAAAGTTACAGAATCTCAAAGGCCACACCACATAAGGTTGGCTGCTTTGAGATGTAAATGCAAAGTATCCTCTTTGCTAAGATTTCAAGAATGAATTTCACTTTCCCCATTAGGTCCCCTCCCAAAAGGCACAGAAAATGGTATGGGTGGTATTTTAGGAACACTGTTCACTGTAACATTTTGTTTTCATTCCAGAGACTGCAGAGATAACTGGCTGCTTTGGATGAGTTGTAACAATTGTAAATGTTCAGGTTTTCAATAGGCCCCTCCAGCTCTGTCACTCCCAAAGTCTTTTGATTGCTTTTCAGCTATCAATAATTATCTCCCCCCGCCACACCCCCACCGTGAATGTGTCTGCTGGGCCCCCTCTTCTCATGCTCCCTCCGTGAGCTCTTTGAGGCCAAGGGCTGTTATTTATTTACCCAAGTACAGTGTCCTGAGATTCCCTAAGGTGGCCCAATGCCTGGCGCATAGTAAATGCTCAATAAATGTGAGCTACCACTGTCAGGAAGTGTCTGTTGAATCAATATTTGATGCGGTTTTTAGGAGACAGAGATGCCTTTCTTTGAGAAACTTCAATTGTTTATTAAAATTATTTTTATCTTGTATTAAGATGATTGAATTGCAACCAAATGGAAATTATACTGTCAGTTTTCCTTTTTTAGACTTCACATAGGCAGGAATTCAAGAATTATACTAATGGGAAAATAAAAATATAATAATAATAATAAAATTTTCACATTTTTGTATTTTCCTCGAAATTCGTGGAACGCGATGTTCAGATGTTCTCCCTTTTGAAGCTACAGAAGAGGGGATGAAAATCAGTTTCCCAATTGGAATTTTTAATTAAAGTAATACATAGAAAAGTCCAAACTGCTGCAGTAAAATAGACAGTTTCATTTGTCTTCTAAAAAGTACATTTCAGATTTTATTGTGAAAAATAATATAAATATTCTTACAAAGTTAGAATCTTAGGAAGCAAAACAATCTGTCCTTTAAAGGAAGTTACCAATGAGCTGCCTGTTTCAGTCAGCCCTTCTCAAGCCTTCACTGAGTCAAAGGTCTGCCATCCAGAATCCAGGTCTGAGGCATCCCCTACTGAGATATCCACAAGCCAGGTTTCAGGTGAAACCACCCTTGGCAAACCCCCACAAAACACACCCAAAACGAGTATTTTAACCAAAGTATGAGATAAATCATACACACCAGTAATTGCACTGTTGATGGCTCTCCATGTTCAGAAGCCTTTCTCTCCCAAAGTAATGAGTTTTTACTGCTATACAAGACCCTACCCCTGGGAGATCCTTAAAAACAGGATTACCTTATTGTATTTGTCACTGTAGCGTCAACACAAGGCTTGGTTGACATCATTAATGTGCCCAATATTCTTTGCAAAATGAATGAACAAAAGCAAAAGAAATACCAAAATCAAGCAGAATTCAGAAGTGTACTTAGAAACTCTACTTCTGACTATGATTTACTTATGAGAAAAGAAGAAAATGATAGTGATGACATTATCTTAACAAGCAGCAGCACTGCCCCCCAGGAAATGTGGTAGGTTTACCTATGGCCACAAATATGGCCAAAGACAGCATGTTCAGATTCGGATTTCTACTGTGCGTGTAACTAAACTCTGAGGAGATCATCAAAACTAAATGAAAGCAATTCTACTGGCCCAAATAAAATACGAGCTTATATTTTTTCCAAAGTCTTAATTATTCTGAAAACCAATCAAAATCAGAATTAACATTTATGAATATCAAAGTGGTTCTGTCCTAATGTGAGTGTTCATTCCATGCACTACTGGGAGCATTTATAGACTGTATTAACCATGCTTTGCATTTCTTTGTAATTTCATCACTGAAGTGTGCCTCTCTAGACACCATGGTTCAGTCTTACCCATTGTTTAGAACATATTTTTTCACATTTTTATGTCATTTTTAATCCACAGGTGCCCCTTCCAATCCTTTCTTTTTCTTATCTGTCTGTTAAAAAATGTGGGACAGTTGAGTGGGTTTTTTATTTTTCAATTTCAATAATAATTCTTCCTAGGTCAAAACCATTTTAGAAAGAAATTCTTAGTCCCAAGGGTAATTATAAAAAACACTTTACATAATGAATATGTAAGACATATTCCTCAAAATAAAAGACAAGTAATTAAGAGTGAACAATTCTGGTTACAATACACCACCTCTAGTTACAATACACATCACAGGGTATCACAGTTCGGCTACAAC
The DNA here is from genome assembly GCA_004026745.1 of Myrmecophaga tridactyla. Classification (NCBI taxonomy): domain Eukaryota; kingdom Metazoa; phylum Chordata; class Mammalia; order Pilosa; family Myrmecophagidae; genus Myrmecophaga; species Myrmecophaga tridactyla. The sequence continues at coordinate 11,316 of PVIY010053646.1, read as the reverse complement.
TGGTGAAAAGATTTAAATCACTCTTCTTCATAATAAGGAAGTGCTGAGTGATAGATGTGTTCAGTTAAAAAAAAAAAGAAATTAAGAATAGAAAAACCAAGCATCATAAATGCACACATTCTCAGAAAGAAACAATTCTCAAATGGAGATAAACCTAAACACAAATGAGAGTTTGAGAACACAAAGAATAGTCAAAGTGGATTCAATCCAATATTAAGGACCTACTCTGCAAAAAACAGCAGCGTAAACAAGACTTCAGATTTTACGTTCCATTAAAAGAGAAGTTATGCAAAAAGCACACACACTTAATGATTTCACGTTTTTGCTATAAAAAATTGTCATTTGCTACAAAAATGCTACTAAAAGCCTGACCTGTATGGTTATGATTTTTCATGAATAAAATTAACACAATTAGATTTACTGGTAAATTAGGGGACTACTCGATCATTAAGGAAAATAGCTTTAATCAAATTCATGTCGTTTAAGAAAAAAATTATTAAGGATATAAAAAACAACATATTTAAATATTAGAGAAATCTGAACCCCCCCATCCTAAAAGAGAAAAAATTCAACTTTGGTCCAAATAAATCACCCAAATGGAATGCTACTAATTTTTCACCATGTCCACAACTCTGATGCTAATTTCCCTCTGTGCCTTCAGAGTGTTAATTACTTGAACGAAACATTTTTGATAAAGCACGGAATTCCTTTTGATGTCAAAGGCACAGAAAGTTCAAAGGTTAGACTGTCACTCAACATTATGACAGGTCAAAAACCTGAACAGGAAACCCATTTCTAAACCTACCCATAGTAAAAGGTATTGCAATCCCCAAAGCCGGAGCAGCCAGTCATTGTTTAGCCGGCTGGTGTTTTTGTGCTTTGCTTAAGGATTTATTGAGAAGGGTGACAATGCCTACCTCATCACCAAGGAGAAACATTCTTTCGAATACAAAGAATCTCTCCTATTTTGTCTAACCCTCCCCATTCCCCACCCCAACTAATTACTTTCTCAACATTCTGGAAGGCTAAGAGTCTAGTCACATTGAATAGCCCCAGGATTTAGCCCGCATTATATTCTATCTTGCACACCCTCCCACAATTAAAAAAAAAAAAAATTAAAAAGCTGAAGCCACACTGGGTGGACGAGGGTGGGAATAGCAAGATTTATATAAAAATAAAGTATTACTACAGGAGAATGAAAGAATAGAAATGGGAAATTATACTAAATGGTTTCATTTACAAAAGGTTACGGGGCATATAAACTCAAGGAACTCCAGGTTGTTGGCAGAATGAGATTCATTAATTCAGCCAGCATTTGCTCCTGCCTCCCAGGCACCCCTACTAGGGACTAGATAAAGAGATAAACATAAAGTCCCAGCTCCCAAAAAGCTCCTAGTGTAATAGGAAAGAGACCACTAAACAGATGATTATAATACAATTATTATACCTCACCATAAGTGAAGAAGCAAAGATAGCAAGCTAGGAAATCCCTGAGAGAGGGGCCTCTCACCCAGAACGGATGGGAGAGAAAGCTGAGTCTTGAAAGAGATGTAGTTGAGCAAAACATTCAGAGGGAGTGAGGAGTGGTAGATGATGCACCAGGTCAAGGAAATAGCAGATTTAAGATGTGCACTTGAAGTGTGAATATCAGTGTCCATTTGGGAGAGATTTCAGCTGGAGAGACTTCTGGCAATGCAGAAAATGGTGTCAGGGACGCCTCCACTATGTCATATCATCTGTGCTTCCGGTATCGTTCAACTGATAAATGCCAGTTGCCTGTTAACAATGAGAGCTTTGGACCATCCTGAAATCTGGTCTAATGACTATTTCCTAGAAGTACAAGAGGTGTCATACAGTTTTTAAGCACTAAAACTTCTTCTTTTATGCATCATCATGCTTCAGATTCAGTATATCAAGTGTGGAAGCTAATAGATGAATTAGGTAAGTAATTGTCTTTTCGTTTACCACCCCATAAATCGGATCTAGCCATCAGTAAAACACACTGACGGTTCCCTGGAAGGTCTGACGGAGACAGAAACATTCGCCTTCAAGGAAGTCTGGTTTTAATCAAAGACTTGCTCTTTTATATCACTTGCAGGTTAAATGGTGTTCTGCAGGCCTCCGGCATAATCAAAATGTATGCATTTTCTTCTGAAGGTAGTTCTTTTAAAACTCAAACAGTGACACCACCTTCAAAAGTGCAGGGATTTTTGCCACCAAAAGAACCTGAGCAACGAATAACTTAAAACAATCTTCTAAAGTATACTCAAAATCATACCTCATATGCAATAATGGGGGTAAAGTGGATGCTGAGACTTAATGAAAAAGTTCCGGCAATCCCTATGAGTTATACATGGCCCAAGAAAACAACGCAGCAAGCTCAAGTGCACATCCATTTCCTAAATGCAGAATGGTCCCATATTACCAAAGGCCCGTGGCGCACGCAGTGAAAAGCCAAGGCCTGTAAGATCTGGATTCTAATTCTAGCTCCTCCCCTAACAAATCATTTCTCTGGGTCTCAGTTTCCTACGCTTCAGATGAGTTTACTAAGTTTTGTTGGGTTTGTTTTTTTTTTCAATTATAAAACTAGCTAATACTTAGAGAACACTCACCTTTTGCCAGTCGATGTACTAAATGCTTTTAATTCTATGTGCCATTTAATGTCACGGACAAACCATAATACAACAGTTAACTATAATCACTATGTTATTGATAAGGAATCAGGAGTTTATCAGTAGTTCAGTGATGTGAGAACAGATGTCCGATAAGAATGCCCTCCCACACTGTTAGATCAAAACGTGTGCACGTTCTTCACAGCTAAACCCAACGCCCTCCCCCAGACCTCATGTTCTCACTGGGTCCTGCAGGTAATCAGATTCCAATCGATTTTGTTAAATACATTTTTTTCCCTAAAAAATTTTTTTTTGCAGTTATGTTGTACAACACTGTCAAAATGCGAATTCAGTATACCTCTGGAATAAGAAATTTTGAATCCAATATTTTCCACAAAACTCAGTTTTATCTCCAGAGTCATTCTGCATGAATTGCTTTGGAATTGCACAACCAGCTAATCTCCTGAGTTACCCATTTTCATTGCCAATGTGTAGACATGGGATTTGGGGAGGCTTCTTTCCATCCAGTCTTTACGTGGAGAATCAGCCCCCAAAGAAAGGGGTGGGGGCAAGCACCCTAAGTAAGCTGAACCTCTTCTGGGGCAGTCTCCCTGGTCTTTCCAGATCTTTCATTACTGACTACCCCAAGTTCCAAGGAGAAAAAAGAAAAGGGCCGACAAAGCAATGGTCACTGTCATTAATGAATCGACACCAGCTTGCTTTTAACAGCCTCATTTAATTGTACAATCATATTTTCTTCAGGAGCCCTCCTCGCACTAATGTATTAGCAATCTCTTCCCCTGTCTCTAGGGAATTATAACTGCTCCATTTTCTCCTTCCAACCCAGCCCCTACTCTACTGGCCCTCTTCTCTTAAAGCTGAGAACAAAGCAAAAGCAAAAGAACAGGATTTTAGCCAGGTAATACTCAGATTTAATAAATTATGGCATTTAGCTTCAGGGGTATGGTATCAGATGGGAGTTCTTATTTAAAAAAAAGAGTGCAATTAACAATATAAAAATGATGGAATGCTGCTGCTACAATTTTGAGGACATAAAAATGTTAATTTCAGTTATTTTAAAACCATAACATCATCAAGTCTATTATAGAGAAATGGCAGCTACATATGACCTCAGACTAAAGCAAGGGAAAGACTTTTTCCAACCTAAGGTAACATGTCAAAAATAGCAAAATGCATTAAAAATAGCAGATATCATAACTGAGGCCTTGTGTTGTGACCAAGGATGGATTTATTTCTAAACCTTCACATCATGAACCATAACACTTCTCATATGGTAAGTCTCACCATTGTCCTGATGTGCACTGCCCTTCGCACCTGGAAAAAAGATGTGTTTCAAGAGCTAAATGCCATGAGAGGACATCTTAACATGACAACTGGAAACCTTTTGACTTCATGGAAAATTCGAAAAGTGTTTTCCAGTGATATCTGGCTGCTCTTTACCGATAATATCAAGATGAATGAAACGCCCCAGAAATGAAACCATTACAAAATCACAGTAAGAGCAAGTATGCATTAAATATATACATATATATATATAGTCTGTTGCCCACAGTTTCTTTTAATAAGAAAAGGATGGACTGATGCAAGGAAATGTGTATCACTATTCTCTACGACAAAGTTTCAAAGTTACAAATAATGCAACTCAAAACACCAGAGCAGGCTAACTGCAGTTACCTGCCTAGCTAACCACAATTTTTAAAGTCCTATGTCAAGTAATTTTCCCACAGGTCACCCTTACCTACCCTCATCCAGTTAAATCTTTGCCAGTCTCCTCAACTTCATTTTAATTTCCCTCACTCATTCTAAAGTTCTTTTGAAGTTGAAAACAGAAAAGAAAGAATTCAGTGTGTGGTGAGGAAAGGAAACCCAGAATTTCAGAACAGCGGAGCTATTACACTAATAATTAAACTTCCAATCAGTTTCTCAATCTGTGTCAGCAGGGTATGCTTTGGAACATGTACTTACAGTTCAAGAATTTCTTAAACCTGCAAGAGCTGACTGACAGACTTACCCCTTATCTTAAGCATATAATTTGATAAAACTCCTTCCCAGGATATAATGATGCTTTTAGCTAAACGCTGAACCTAAGGACTTTAAGAACTAAGTTTGAAGTTTAGACTTTTGAATGAGATTGGCACGCGAAAAGCACTTAATAAGTGCATATTTAATAAATGAATGGATAAATCTACTGAACATTATGCCCCTCAATTAAAGAACATTTACGGAGACCACTGCTCTACCTAATGCTCTCCACGTGGTCCTCCCTGTTCCTATGAGCTGTCATGAATATACCTTATCATGTGGTCAGACACCCAACGGTCACCATAAGTGTTTAATGATCCTGGTTGTCAAAGCCAAACTGGCCCTAATCCATCCTCTGTAAAGAATTCAAGAGCTAAGTCCCATATCATTAGACAGACACATCCTCTGCCTGTGCCCTATTTGATACCAACACCTCAATTCTTAACCTCAATGAGTTCAACTGGCTTCTAAATGGTCCCTTTCATTGTGGTGTCCTGTGCCCAGCACAGTTCTCAGGGCATACAGATTTGCTAATCCCAGGATTCAACCACCAGCTTGCAGTCAATGCGTCTCAATAAGAAGGGAAACGAGTGATAGCAAATATCTTCACAGCAGCCTGCTTAGTCCTAACTGATGCCTCATTCCTGCCCAAGTCTCAATAATCCCATCAAGGGGAACCCCCAAGGAAGATTATCTATTAATTTGAGAAGAAAACTGAAGAAACATACACAAACAAATGACCTAACACCAAGCTCTCTCAAACAAGCCAAACAGGGTAAATTCAAGATCCCCTAACTGGGACCTTCTTGAGAACCTAGACCAAGGCTATCTGGTCATTACAGGATTTAAAAAAGGAAAGATGCAAGAACATCCTCCCACTAGGTTAGAGAGGACTTCCTGAAGCGACCATGTCCCAGGGGTGACCTCCTCTGACCCACAGCAAGCCCGGTCATCAGAATTATTACAGAACACAAAGTTCATACAGCTCTACCACTTGTCCTGCCTTGTGCTTGGCTGTGTTCACATCCATCTCACTCATGGCAGCACAGGCTGAGACTGCAGGGGTCAGATCTCTGTTCAGCAGTTCAACAACCAAGCTAGAAACCAAGCCAGGCATGTTGTGTCATTGTCAAGCCTACCTAGCATAACATCAGAGTCACTTGTGAAACCTCCAAAAGGCAGATGCCCCAGAGCCCCACACCTGAGATGCTGAGCTCATGCCCATCCATGTTCGGGGAGGCCTATGGGAGATCCTGAAAGCACTGCCCAGGTTAAGGCCCAGGGCATGGCCCTAAGTAAGGGCTCAGGTTCCAGGGCCCAGTCCCACTGGGTTCAAATCCTAATTCTACCCTTTATTCTTTGAATGACTCTGGGCAAGTCATTTAACAAATCTAAGCCTCACTTTCCTCATTTGTAAAATGGATATCAGCCTAACGTATATCATGGAGCTTTTGCCAAGATTAGATGAAATAGTACCTGGTAAGCATAGTGCTTCCTGACACACGGTACTTAATAAATGTTAGGTTTTAAAAAACTGGGGGCCCAAAGCACCGTGCATCACACAATCTATATCACACCACAGTATATGTGAGCTGAAAGGAACTGGGATGAGACTGTGTTGTTTGCAAGGTGTGAATGTTTCAGTGTAAGCAGCATATATCATCAGCCAGCACTCCTTGCTCTCCTCGACCGACAATACTGCAACAAATTGGCCAATAGTGGGGAGAAAGTGGCTAGAAAGGTGATTAAATGCAAGTTATATGCTTAAATTAACAAAACAATTAAAACTCGAATTTCAAATTTTTACAGTATGGAGAAGAGGATGCTGAAGTTATAAAAATAACGTATTTGCTAAAAACCTTCGTGACTGTTCTGTCTCTCAAGCGTACAGTGGGAAGAAGGGTGAGAGAAAAGGAGTAACGACTTCAGAGTGGTGACACTACAGTGGACTGTCATTTTCTTACAAAGCCACATACCTACGTGCCTAAGGTCACCCCCAGAGAACCTCTTTTTGGCTCAGATGTGTCCTCTCTCTAAACCAAACTCTGAAAATAAGCTCATTACCCTCCCCCTACGTGGGACATGACACTCAGGGATGAAAATCTCCCTGGCAACGTTGGACATGACTCCCAGGGATGAGCCTGGCTCTGGCATGGTGGGATTGAGAATGCCTGCTTGAGCAAAAGGGGGAAAAGAAATGTAACAAAATAAGGTTTCAGTGGCTAAGAGATTTCAAATACAGTCAAATGCTCATTCTGGATGTTACTCTTAGGCACATTTCAGCCAGATATTTCAAATTGCCACAGTATGCCAAGCTCCAACCAAGAGTATTCCTGAAAACCCTAAAGAAAGGGCTCTAAGACTCTATAAAAGTTTTACTAATTAAGTTTATTTTTCATAAAGTTAAAACCTCCAGACTGTTCCTATGCCAGATAAGCCCTGAAACTTAAGAGGTACCAGCATATCAACCAGCTGCATCCCTCTATCCCATAATGTCGACACCCCTTTTCACCATGAAGAAGTTAGAATGGCCATTGCCCAAAGATCCCTGAAGAATGACAGAAGGAGCAAAAGAGAAGAGGGAGTTGGAACAGCGGAGTTAGGATTTAACAAAGGATTATGGCTACTGACTCCTTACACAGATATTTCTTTTTAGTTTCTAGTATTTTAGAACAGTCAGAAGGAAATACCTAAAACCATGGAACTATAACCCATACTATACTTTGAAATTAGCTCTAGAACTACGGTTAAGCTGTACTTTGAAATTGATTACTTTTCTGTATATATATATTTCATAATTAAAAATGTGTTAAAAAAGCCATATACCTTATCTTGACTACAACAGGCAAAATTCAGAATGCCAACAGAAGGTTCATCAGAAAGTTAGTGTTTCCTTCAGATTTATGGTATTTAAAGTTTGGTATGTATATTCTATTATATTATATCCAGGTCCTGATAGAAGACAGGACAATTTTTATAATGGAAGTCACTGGGGAAAAATAATTCACTTAATAGACATTCACTTTACTGCAAACTTCAATAGAATGCATCTATTATAAAAACTGGAAAACAGCAACCGCGTGTTCACACACACTCACCTAGTCAGTGTTAATCATCATGTGTGTGACTTCACTTAGGCAAAAAGCGGTGTTTTCCTGAAATAACATGGACCATTTTTGTTGCAGAGAATTACAAGAGGCAAGCTCTGTACTTCTGCATTTTCATAAGCCACAAATTTGTCTCACTGTGTAACCTCCCTAATAATCTATTTTAAAGGAACACTTCAAGCACAAGAAAAAGAAAAGAAAATTTTCCTTTAGTTGAATCTGACTTGTAAATAAGAAAAACTAATAAGTGGTTAGTATTTTTGGTCTCGCTACCATAAACACGATAAATAATCCCAGAATATGCAGCTCATCCGGCTGTACTCCACGAGGTCTCAATTTTCAATAAGGAGGAGCACAATACCTGGCAAATTCTCTGGCACCCAATCCTCAAGTCTTAAAAAATAAATAAACAAAAGTAAGGAGGTTGTTAATCAGATAAAATAAAGAGTCTGAGAATTAAGCAACTCTTGTATAATGTTATACGGCTAATTACAGTATCAACCACCTATACTTCTGTGAAAGAACACCTCCACCATGTGTTGGCATCACCTGTAGATTTATACAGTTGGGAGCCTCTTTAGTAAACCATTTTAGCACCAAGAGTACAGAAATGCTCCACCCTGAAAAAATGCGCTCTATGCTAAGCACCTGGCATGAAATGATTGTGTCCAGTGATTTCATATCATGGCCTGCTACACATAAAGGAAATGCTCTGATTCCTAAGGACTAATTGCACATCCTCAGACTTCCTCTTTTTTCAAAGCTTTTTAATTGGGGACTTTAAGTTGCCAAGTTTGTTCAAAAATGGTATTTCAAACAAGCAAGCAAAGTGACTGCCAATCTAGAATTGGAACGTCCAGCCTCCCTTTGGATGAGAAACTGGTGCTCTTATTTTAAGCTCCTTCCTTCTCCAGGAGATGACAACGTGAAGGAAGAAACCAAAGAATCTATGTCTATTTAATTCAGCTTGCATTCATAATAGTATGAATGTTTCAGTATAATTTCAACTCAAAAAGACAATGTAAAAAAAAAGGGGTAGAAATCTAAAATTAGAAACCACTACTCAAACTGGATATAAATATTAGATACATGTACTTTTATTTCCTGAAAGCAATTAGTTTGATAGCAGACCAAATGAGATAACAATTTGGCGGGAGGCCTAAGCATGTTAGATTAGGCTATTTGTGAAGCCTGTCTTCACCAGTAAAACCCTGTGCTTTGATTCAAAAGAAAAGGGTCGATATCACACACAAGACTCTGCAACATCACACAACCACATAAAACTGTCATCCTGAAATACTGCGCTGCATGGTTCTGTTACTGCTTCTTTTATTCTTGCAGCAATGGACACACAACCTCGGAGGATGAATTTGCCACTTCAAGGCTCGTGCCCAGCTCGGGATAGAAACAATGAAAGCTGGCTCGGGGACAGAGGCCCCCAGGACGGAGGCGCTGCTATCCATTCTGACAGCAAATCCACCTTTGAATTAATACTTTTTATACTTCCCACACTCTGAATCTTTTTTATTATTATTATTTTTGCTTAGATGAGGGTATTCCGCCATTGCTAGAAAGGAGCCCAACCCTGAAATTAAATCCAGTGCTACAAAGCACTGAGCAAATTTCTTTCATCAGCTATTCATACACCAAAAGCTAAGACCTTAGCTTCAGATTATGAGCACGGTTTTCACAATAATTACCAGGTACTGGCAGGATCTTTACCCAAAGATCAGAAGGTCTATAAACCTTATAAAAATGTATGCAAAAGTTTGATGTGCATTTTTCTGAGAAGAGGTTTTAGAATCCACAGAATGGCCTGTGACTTAAAAAAATTCAACTGACTATAATATCCATTAATTATGCTGAAGAAAAGAAACATAAATAAGCTATACCGATTGAACAGAATCTAGAACAGGAAGTAAATATTTTCCTTCCACTTAACCTGTTTATCATGTGATGACAAACTTTGAGCGTGTATATTAACACAGGAAAAAACCACATTTCTTTAATAAAAGATACGTTGCCATCACGCTTGTGAGTGAGAAGTATTTGTTGTTGTTGTCGGTTTGTTGTTGTTGTTGTGTACTAATGCACAAAAGGGTTCTTTATCCTACAAGCAGAATTTAAAAACCTGGTAGAAACAAGCCCATTCTCAGGCTTATAAAACAAGCCTTTTACAGATTATTATGTTTTATTACTCTTCATTTTATGGGGATTGTGTTATACAAAATAAATACCAGATGCCTATTTGTTTTATTCATTTCAGGGGAAAAAAAAAACCTACAAGTGCCTCTGCGAATAAAACTGCTTTTAATTAAACACAAAGCACAATGAGCACATAAAAATTAATACTGTTTGAAGCCAGCAGGTAGAAAGTAAATGCGTTGAACAGCCAACTGCTGAATACCCCCTTTTTCTCTGGCTGGCACTGAGAAAGAACATTCTCAGGCTTATTACTTGGGCGCCGATAGCAGCAAGAGATTCTTGAACAAGTCACACGTACTTTGGGGGAAGTGAAGGCCAATGTTCATGGAAATCTAAAACTCTGGGGGGCGGGGGGGGGGGAATCAACGTGTTTTAATGGTACCTGTATTAAACCAGACCCTGCAGCAGTCTTCTATGAAATGAGGTCAGGCTCTTCTGAGCCATTTGGGTAATGCTGTTGAGATGGAAGAAGCTGGGCATGTTTCTGCCACATCAGAAAAGTGTGGCAGAAAAAAGCAATTTCTGGCATGGTTCAGACTTAATCTGCAAACACTTACCACAGAAGAGCATCTCAAATGGTGGCTGTTATCTGAGTAATATAATCAAAAAAAAGAGTGGGGGAAGTGAAGACTTAGAGAAAAGAACAGTCAAGTTAAAATTTGACAGTTTCTTCCTGACCCCAAAGAAATAAATCGTATCTGTTCAACTGTCAGTTCGAATCAGAAAGTGAAAATTCAACGCGCAGCATTTTAGCCTCGCAATGAAAAGAACGTGGCATGCTTCCCATCCCCCCACCCACCCCCATACACCTTGCTTTTATTTTCTTGTTGGCTTTTGATCAAATCATAGTAAAATCTACCTTCTACCCTGATCTTGGACTTTGATGTCATTTGGCCAATTATGATTTGTACTCACCAATGCAAAAAGAAATAAGCAGACATTTTGAAAGTACTATTAAGGCAATGTGAAATAGCCTACCATTAGATCAGGCAACTAACTTTCCATGCAGAAATAGATACACGCATTCGCCAATTCACACCTATTTAAAGGGTCATACCTACACTATCTGCAATTCTGTATCCCAGAGTTATCCCATTTCAGGGAAAGCTGCCATTTGCTTCTTTATGTAAAACTGATATTCTTTTGGTTAGTAAACCTTAGTGTTTTCATTAAATGCAAAAAACAAACTGTGGATCATTTTTATATTAAAATAAACAGTTAACATCCTAAGATTTTTTTTTTTAACTTTAAAATTAATTTTTAAACAGGAATGGGCAAGTGAGAAAATAAAGTATTTAAATTAGCGGACTCCAAAAAAACTTCATTTTGCTAAAATAAGCTTAGGGTAG
>PVIY010053645.1:0-14584 GCA_004026745.1 Myrmecophaga tridactyla | reverse complement strand
CCCCACGTCTGGGCCCGTGGCCCGACCCACCATGGAGCCATGTCCCTGGCACCCGGGTGGTGACGTCTCCAGCTGGAGACCCTCTTGGGAACCCTCTGTCCAGCGCTGCCTCCGCGCCTTGATGCCCGCTCTGCGGCCTCCTGCAGACCTCTGCACCCACCCCTCCACCTGGGGCGCCCTGCTCCCCAAACTGCTCCTCAGCCCTGCCACACCAGCCTTCTGGCCCCAAGCCACTGTCTGGAGCCGACCCCCTCCTCGGGCCCTGGGGACCTCCCACCCACCCAGGTGCACGCTCAGCACACCTCCTGGGGCACAAGGCCAGCTCCCCTGGAGTGGACACGGCCCCAGGGAGGCCCAGGTGGGGCCCACAGACTGGTGGCTGAGCTGCCTCTGGCGCTGCTCCTGGACATCCCCACCCCCACCCCTCTCCACAGTGGTGTGACCCTCGACCCTTGACCCTGGCCTCACCCATGTCACGGGGCAATGCGGCCTTGGGTGGGGGTGGGGCTGCTTGTGCCTAGGGCTTGCAGGGCTTGTCCCAGGGGCAGAGACCCTGGCTTGGGGGTCTGAGCCACAGGGTGACCCCTGGAAGGGAGGCTGGCAGCCGGCCCCGGCACGTGTACAGCTCTGGGGGGTCCGGACCCCGGGGTTCAGAGGGGTGTCTCACAGACTCTGGAGTACTGGCTGCCCCCGGGGCCCTCACACCGCCCCAGGCTTGGCCATGTGTTGACCCGCCACCCCCATGGGGCCCAGCACTGGGACGGCGCCTTTTCAGGGGACCCCATTCTAACCAGGGCCTGGAACCGGCTAGTTAGACCCATAGAAGAGTGAGCACACATGGCACCCCACCGCATGCTGCTCATCTGGTCCCTCTCGGCTCCGCTCTGGGCAGCCAGGCTGGTCCCCTGCAGAGCAGGCGGAGGCTGGGAGAGGAGAGAAAGGTCCACAGAGCTGGTGTGGGTGTATGGACATCCTCTGATCCTCTGAACAACCCTTAGGTCGGTGGGAGAAGAAGAGACTGAAGTCCTAAGAGGCCCACATCTGGCACCCGGTCCCAGGGTCCATAGCTGGCGGGTGGTAGAGCTGGGCCTCTTGGGCCACTTGTGTCCCCCCAGCCCTAAACGGGCCTTGCTGCCCACAGGGTAGATGCTGTGCCCCCCGCCTGTGCCGAGGGCACTGGGGTGAGCATCTGCTCTCTCTGAGCCATGTGCCCTTGCTGCAGGACGGGCCCACAGGGGCCCATGGGACAGCGGTCCTATGTGAGCATGGTGCCAGGTGTGGGGCGAGGATGTGGCGAGGTGGGGGCTCCCCGGGGACGCTGGAATCCAACAGCCCCCTGCCAACGGGGCCGCAGGATGGGGCCCTTGGCTGCAAGGAGGCCCCTTGCCCTTTGGGGACATACTTTGCTCACAGCTGCGGATGGCGCCCCGAGACCCTCAGCACTTGGGTAGGAGGGGGCAGGGCTGGCTCAGGTCCAGCCCCATGTCCAGAGGTGGCCCCCACGGTGTGGGCGGAGGCTCAGCAGGCACTGGGGGGTCCGAGGGGGTCGGGTGGCCTTGGCCGTCTTCGAGACCCCAACTGTCCACCCAGCCCCGGCGAGGCGGGAGCCCTCCTGCCTTGGGGCTGTGCTGGAGAGTCACGGTCACCTACAGCCACACAGCCAGGACATCCCGCCCCAGTGGCCCGCGGCACTGGCGCGTCACACCAAGGATGCCACAGGGCTGTCCCTGTGAATTTTACTCAAAAGCCCCGATTTCCAGCATTTATGAACACCTGTGCCCCCCAGGCCCTGCAGCCTCTAACCTGTCTGAATCCGTGCCCTCTGGGCTTCTGGCATGGCTGACACCGCAACCACCTGGTCTGTGTCAGGCCTGAGCACTGCCAGCCCTCTTCTCCCTCCCGGGGCCGCCCGGGAGCTTTGGGGTCTGTGGGTGAGGGGCCTGCATCCCCTTCTCAGGAGCTGTGCACCCGCCATCCCAAGAGCCCTGGAACCCTGCTCACTTTACAGGAGGGGGTGGGGGTGGGCTGGGGGGACTCACATGCTTTCCCATGGGGAGTGCGAGGCGGCCGTGCTGGGGGAGGGCAGCATGCCACCCCCTCTTGGTGGGCCCAGGCCCCTCCCCTCCTTCCAGGCCCTGGGGCATTGCTGACCCTTCCCGAGGTGGCCGGTGTGGTGTGGCCTCCTGGGGTCCTTGGGGACGCAGTGGAGCTCCCCTCACCCACAGGAGGGGCTCCCGCCTCCTCGGGCCTCCAGCTCCCAGGCTCCAGGGGCTCCCAGCTGCCTGGGTGCTCTTGGGCTGTGGGCTCTGCTGGCGTCTGCCCCCCGACCCCCAATTGATCTCTCCTGGTCTCCTCCTGCACGTGTGCAAGCAGCTGCTCCCGGGCTCCGGGGGAGGTCCCGGCTCGGCGCTGGGCCGGGGGACGGGAGCGGCGGGGACAGCTCCATGGTGGGGGGCCTCCTCCCCCGCTGGCTCAGGGACCTGCCCTGCCCAGCAAGGAGACCCAGGGGCTGCGTCCCCACCTCCGGGTCACCCCCTCCACAGCCGCCACCAGCGTGGGGCAGGCTGAGCCCCAACTGCTGACTCAACCCCAGAGGCAGAACCAGTCCCTTCCCCGCCCAGAGACCAGCCCCCAAGTGGGCAACACATGATGTCAGCGCCCCCCACCACACACGTGGGCCCCACGGAGCTCCCGACCCCCATAGTCACATAGGGGCCTCGTCTAGGTTCTGGGGGGGATGCATGGGTGGCCCCTGCTGTCTGCCAGGCCGGGAAGACCAGCTGTGCCCCTCGGTGCCGGACATGGGGACAGCTCAGAGATGGCGAATCAGCCCTGGGAGAGAAAGGACGGGGCCCCTCACGGGCCCTGAGCCTCCCACCGCAGCCTGGGACCCACTGGAAGCTCCGAAGGCCAATGGGGCAAAAATGGAAATGCCACCCACTGGCCTCAGTGAACAGTGCTACCTCTGGGCGCGAGACTGGACGACAGCTTCAGGCCTGGCTGGGTCCAGGAGTCCACTGCCTGGCCTGGCCCTCTGCTCCCCCATGCGCTAGACCCCTGGGGATGGAAGGCTCTGTCCCTCCTCTGTCCAGCTCATGGTTGGCTCTGGCCAGCCCTGTGGGGTTCCATGGTCAGAGAAAGGTCCCTGCAACTAATCCCTGCCCCTCTATGGCGCCCGGGTGGCTGCCTGCCCTCCGGGACTTGTGGGGTCCAGGCTGTGGAGACTGTCACTTTGAAGGCTGTGCTCCAGCCCCAGGGCCGGGGCCAAGGCCTGGCCGCTGTGTCCCCAGCAGGTCCTCTTGCTTGCCCGGGAGCCTCAGGCCCTCAGCAGAGACGAGGCAGAGCCCTGTGTGGACAGCGGCTGCAGGAAGGCTGGCCTGGCCCTGGGCCCCTCTCCTGGTCACCCCGGCAGGCAGGTGAGGGCTGGGCTGTGGGCGGGGGCCGCGCGGGGCCGCGGTGGTGTGGCCGGCCTACCCGGTTCCATGCTGCCCCACACAGCAGGGCCCTGAGCCCAGGGAAGGCCGCCAGGCATCGCCCCCGCCCACCCCCTGCCACCCGCCGCCCACCCGCTGCTCACAAGGGCCTCTTTGTGCAGCTGTGGGCAGCAGGTGGCCGCCCAATCCTGCACGGAGGCCGTCCGCCAGCCGTGTGAGCACAGAGGGGCACCACAGGCCCTGCAGGGGTGGGCACGGGTGGGCCGGGCCTGGGCAGGGCAGGAAGGCGCCTTTTCTCCCAGCTCCGGCCCCACTCACCCGACCGTGGCCGGACAGCATGTAGCCCCCACCCCACCGTGGCCCAAAGCCAGCGTTCGCTGTGCCCAGGATGCCAACGCCAATGCCCTCAGCTGGGCAGCGCCTGGGGCTCTGAACTGAGGCCCATTCTGAGCAGAACAGCCCTGGGAGGCTTCCCGAGGTGGTGAGGGGCAGGCCGATCGGGGAGCGGGTGGACCCAGCAGGGGAGACAAGGCCGCCAGGAGCCAGGCAAGGCAGAGGGCAGGCGGGCACGGCCATGCCGTGTGGCTATGCCTGCGGGAGGGTAGGGCCTTGCACACTCTGCCACCTCCTGAGGGCATCTCAGCCCGCTCGGCCCCTGGCAGCCATGGACAGCAGAAGTCACCACTTGGTGCCTTGGTTTCCCCATCCATAGAAGGGGAAGGCACTGGGCACTGCCGTGGGCTGAGCTGGCTGAGTCTCCCCTGGGGCCTTCACGTGGGCTGGGGGCGAATCCCTGCCCTCCTGGCAGCTGGAGGTGGGGGACACGGCGGGGACCTTGGGTGCTGCCTGCCCTTGGACCTCCACACTGGCCTGAGCTTGAACGCATCAGCGTGTCCCCGCTGGCTGCCGGGAACCCGGGGGTTCCGTACCAAGCCCCTTCCCTGTGGGTTGGGATGGCCGGAGCTCGCAGGGGCAGCTGGTGGTTGGAGGGTCTCATGGAAGACCCAGGCCAGCCTCGGGGTCAGGGATGGGGCTGGGGCCCCTCCTCCCCGGCCCAGCAGCCACAGGGCAGCACCCCTGGGCTTGGGTCTCCACCCGGCCCCCGCAGGCGAGGGTGGCCTTGTCTCCCCGGGCCTGGGCCGGGCTCGGCACCATCCCCTCGGGAGAAGAGGTTTGGAATCGCGGCCAGGCTGATGCACAGGCTGGGACGGGGCCGAAGTGGACTTCAGGGTCCGAGTCACATCACAAAGGCCTGTGAACGCTGCTCCCCGGGCCACAGAGGAGGCCACACCAGGCCTGAGGCAGGGCTGTGCTCGATGCCACCCTCTGGCCCCCCTGGGGACACGCTGCCTGCGCAGCTCCTGGCGTCCACCTCCTCGGGGCTCTCTCCCTCCTGCTGTCCACGCCGGGAAGCGGGCTCCGGGCCGTGGGGTGCCCCAGTGTGGGCTGGCCACCCACCTGACCCCGAAAGCACTTCTTGGTGGCTGGGTGGGGGCAGCTCCAGCCAGGGCAGGCTCCGGGCACTGGCTGACCCTTCTGGCCTCCTTCCCACCCGCCCCTGGCTGGGTGCCAGCAGCAGGTACCTCCACCCTGCTGGAGCCTGGGTTTTCCTCTCGGGAACCCAGGGTGGGGCGGGGCCTGGCACGGGAGGCGGGCACCCCAGGAAAGACCGATGCCCGGGAGCCCTGGCCTCCCCTGCCCACGCCCGCCTGCCTGGGGCCCGGTCACCCCGGAAGCCTGGGTCTGTCCCCGAGACCATCTCGCAGCCCAGCCCCTTGGTAGACGGCCAGTCCTGACACCTGCTTGTGGGTTTACAGGCGTGTTCTGTGAACTCAGGGTCCGGGCTTGTCCTCCTGTTCCCTTGGTGTGCCCAGCGGCCCCTCGTCTGGGACTCTACCTGAGGCCGCCGTGCTTCATGGGCGGGCCCAAGGCCAGACCGTAGAAAGTCTCCAGGGCTGTAGGACTCTGCTCTTGTGTCCAGAGGTCAGGATGGACGGACGGACGCGGAGCTGGGGGCAGCATGGGGAAGCACGTTGTGGTCTCGGAGCTCAGACGCAGCCGGAATCTGACGAGGTCAGGGAGGCCGGCTCAGGTGTTGGGGCTTCCCTGGAGGCCGGAGGGAGACGGAGCAGCCTGTGCAGGGGTGTGGGGGGCTTCAGAAAGGGACAGGGTGGGGACAGCAGGTGGATGTGCGGGGGCAGGGGCTGGCCAGCCTTGAGTGGGCACAGCCGGACACGCGGCTTGGCCTTACTGGGCTCCTATCTTGCAAAAGCTGAGTGTCTCCCCTCCAGGCTTCAAGCTAAACTTGACCCCATGAGGGCAGGTGCTTGGTGCCCCAGGGGGCTCAGCTGCACTGCCCTCTCCATGCTTCCAACTTCTCCCCGCTGTACTCCCTGACTCCCTCTCCCTCCCCTGGATGCTCCTACCACAGGGCCTTTGCACTGGCCTGTCCTGGGATTTCTCTGCCCCAGATGTTTGCACGTGGGCTCCAACTTATCCATCAGATCTGGACACAAAGGCCACCTCCTCTGAGAAGGCTTCCCTGGCCAGCCACTTGTGCCCACCTGTGTTCCTGCCTCCATAGCATGAGCCACTCACAATAACGGCCCGGCCTGTCCCTGCCTCCGGCCACGGGCTCCGTGCACGCGGGTGGGATCGCAAATCCAGGCCAGCGCCCAGTGCCTGGGGTGTGCTCAGCCGTCCTTGCTGAGTGAATTAGAGAACAAATGACCGTCGGAATCCCTGGCAAAGACTGAAAACGGAGAACCGGCCATGTGGATACACGATCCTCCGACATCTGGTGCACAATTCTTTTCACCGAATTAGCCAGCTGTTTTTGAGTCATGCATAGCCAGGCTGATTAAATTCATTTATCAGGTTGATTTGAGCTGCTGGAACGCGACGGAGCCGGGTAACCAAGCACGCATGCACGGAAATTCCGTGTTGGGAATCGGCAGGAGAATGGGCTGTGGCCCAGGTGGGGCAGTGTCAGCTGGGCCCCACCTCACCCTATACGAAAACACATTCCACGTGTATTAGAGATGCTAGCACCGGAAATAAAAGCTCCTAAGAACTCAAAGAAAATGAAAGATAGAGTTTAATAACGCGTGATGGGGAATCTTCTAAGGATGATGGGAAGATAGGAAATCACAACAGAAAAGATTGACATAGTCACTTCCTAAATCTACCGAGCATCTGGAACTGCTGGGCTGTAGCCTGCGCTGGGCGAGGCTTAGGAAGAACCACACGCGGTCCTACAGAGCCCCAGCTCTGGGCCCTGCCGCCCCAGCCAATCCCACCTTGACTGGCAAAATGCAGCTGAGAGTTAGGAGGGGATCTCACCCAACAGCTGGGAGGGGATCTCACTTGACAGTTAGGAAGGGAACTCATGGAACCAGATTCCAGGGTTCAGCAGAACCCGAAGGGCGGCCAGCGGCCAGAAGAGACGCGGGAGCCATTCTGTGGCTCCACGGGGTTTCCGGAGCCGGAGCTGCCCTTCCAGCTTCCAGCAAGGCCTTTCCAGGGGCCCGTATGTCTGTGCCTCTGTGTCCTGTGTGTGAGTGCATGTGCACACACGTGTATCTAGATGTGCTTTGTGTGCACGTGTGTGCATGCGTGCATCTGCCCGAGGCGTCTTGCACACGTGTGTGTGCACCCCTCTGCCCCTGGTGTGTGCTGACGGCCCAGGCACATGTGGGGGACACACTCTCCTCCCCCGGCAGAGCCTGGAACACTGGGCCCAGCAGGGATCTTAGTGATGGGCCAAACCCAGTTCAGATGGGGAAACTGAGGCTCCAGGCAGGACCCTCCCGCCCCTCACATGCCCCGCTATGCTCCCTGCCCACTGAGCCCCCAGTTCCCCATCCCATGCACCCCAACTTCCCTGGACACCCCAGCCCCAGCTTCAGTAAGTCCCTGCGCAGCTGCAGACGCAGGTCCTGCCACGGTTGGCTGGGGAGCTGCCCCCAAAGATACCGGGCCCAGGAGTGTGGTCACATGTGGCCACAGAGCTTGCAGGTGGGGTGGGATCCCGGAGCACCCACTGGGCCCAAAGGGACAGAGGCCCAGGGAGACGTGAGGGCAGCAGAGAAGGCGATGTGACAACGGAGGACGGAGTTGGGGGCCTGGAGGTGGGGAGAGGCCTGCAGAGGGAGTGCAGCCCCCCGACTCCTTGGCTCCGGCCCGGTGCAGCCAGTTTGGCTTCTGCCCCCCAGAACCACAGGAGATGGAGCAGCTTGGGAAGGAGGCGTTGGAGGGGAGCAGCTTGCTCCACCTTCCTGCCCCAGGTGCCTGGGCCAGGCAGCCTGGCAAAGGCTCTGCTGGGTTTGCTTAAACCCACGTTTCCCTGGGTCGATGTTCGGGAATGCCTCGTGGCACCATGTAGACTCAAGGCAGGGCCTGTGAGGGCTTCATCCGCTGAGGTCCCCGGGTCCCTGCCGTGCCTGGCAGACACATAGTCGGCACTGGTGGAAGCTGCACGAGTGAAGAAATGAGTGATGGATGAACTGGCTGTCTCCATTTCCCAGAACAGCCTGAGGGTCCCGCAGACTGGGTGGCCGAAAACCGCAGGAGTTCCTCCTCTCCTGCTCTGGAGGCCACAGGCCTGAGGCCCAGTGTCTGGGGCTGCGGGGGAGGGCACACGTGGCCATCTTCTTTCTCTCGGAGTGTCTGTCTCTAGCTCTGTGTTGGGGTTTCTTTTTCTGAGGACGGCAGCAGGGCTGGGCGGTTGGACTGGCCTAGTTCACCTGTGAGGCCCTATTTCCAGGCTGGACCACCCTCGCAGGTCCTGGGGCTGTACTTGGTGTGTCTTTGGGGGAAGCGGTTCAACCTGTACAGCTTATATTGGGGAACACAAAGGCAGGCCAGCCCCCAGCCCGGGGCCCCAAGAGACCCGCCTGGGGAGGGATCTCCTCCAGCCTGGCAAGGCCCGGCGGGCAGGCGGGGACTGAGGGGTGCTGACCAAGCCCCCTGAGTTCCTGGGCCCCTGGCTCGCAGGTGCAGCGGGGAAGGCCGTCCTGAGTCCCTAAGCCCAGGAGATGACATTACTGACAGGCGACTGCGCCTATCAAACCAGCAGCGTGAGACCCAGGGCGCCAGGTGCTGGCGAGGGCGCAGGGAGTGGCACTTGCCCCCCTCCCCGCGCCGAGGCGGGACCCAGCGCTGCCGCCTTTGGAGGGAAAAGCTGGAAACGTCCTTGACTTTGACAAAGCCGCTTTCCCAGGAGCCACTGTAAGAAATGGGGCACACAGTGTGTGGGTGGAAGGCCACAGTGCCCCCCAACATCGACAGCAGCGGAGATGGGTGAGCAGCCCCGACTCCTGGAGATGGGGCAAGGGGCAGCTCGGCCGCGGGGGTCTCCAAGGTAAATGCAGCCCTGTTGGAGCCAATGTCAGAGCAAGTGCCAAATGGCACGGCGTGCTTGTCCCCGAGTGCTGTGTAACAAATCTCCCCGAGTCACCATGACACAGTCAGCCTCGCGTGACTCTTGGGGCCCCGAATCTGGGAGCAGCTTCTCCAGGAGCCTGGCCGGCTGGCCCACTGCAGCTGGGCAGAGCAGGTGCCCTCTGAAGGCCTGGCCGGGCTGTTGGCGGCCTCGTGGATGGCCACGAGCGACTCCCCACACGGTGACCAGCTCCCCCAAGCGAGGGGCCCAAGAGAGGCAGGTGGAGTTGCCCTGCCCCCTGCAGTGCCCTGGTTGCCCTCTGCTGCGTGGGGAGGGGTCCCACAGAGGTGGTGTCCGCCTGGGCACCCCAGGGGCCGCCACAGGGCTGCTGCAGAGGTGCACATCCCGCCTGCATCCCAGGAAAACCGCCAAGGAGCAGCCCCAGTGCAGTGGGAAGCTGGGGACCGGCTGACGCCCTGAGGGGTTTGCAGTGGGATGGGAGCCTTTAATCATCGATTTCAGCGACTTTACACAAAAGGGAACAGCATGAGCAAGGCCAGAGGCTTTCCCACGTTCTGATCTTGATGCTGGCACTGCCGGGGCGCTCGGCACCCTGAGAAGCATGCGGAGGCCGCTGTGTGGGCTCCCAGCTCTGTCTCCGGTGCCCACGGCCGCAAAGGGTCTCGGGTGAAGTCCTGGATTCCGGCCACTTCCCGTCCATGTTGGAGGAATCAGCCCTTGCTTCTTTAGGTCCTCCGTCACCCTGGATGAGTCTCCACATAGAAGGGGTCCCAGGGAAAGGCGGCCGGCAGACCTGGGCCAAGGGGAGACTCTCGGCCCGCAGGCCATGGGGCCCCCCACAGCATCCACCTGCTGACCCCTGTCCCCAGCCCATGTGGGCCGGGGGCGGCTGTGCAGATGGACACCTCCCCTTCCGCCCTCCCCCGAGGGGGCCCTGACCATCCGCTCCACACCCCGGCTCGTGGCGTGGCCACCACGAAGGCACTGCCCAAGGCTGCTCAGCTGGTCCCGGGCGGCCATGGGGGGCAGCAGGGGGAGCAGGACCCCACCACAGGCACAGGGCCCCTTCCTTGGGCTTCGGCTCCATTTGCTTCTCGGCAGTAGCCAGAAATTACCGCAGCGAACCCACAGATGATGAGCTAATTGCCCCAGATCCCCACAGCACCCTCGGGGAGGGGCACCGCATCAGGGGGCTGCGTCGGGGAACCGTGTTGGGGCCACATCGGGGGGCCCCGTCGGGGGGCCGTGTTGGGGGGCCGCGTCGAGGAGCCGTGTTGGGGCCGTGTTGGGGTGCTGCACCACCTCAGCTCAAGAGAGCCCTGTCCCTCCCAGGGCCCCCAACAGCAGCCACAGCCCTGACACGGCCCCCGCCGCCTTCTAGCTCCGGGAGGGCCGGGCTTCTTGCAGGAAGTGGGGCCCCTGGGCAGGGCTGAGGGAGCCCCTGCGTCCCCCTGTGCAGATGCCTGGCGAGGAGGTGGGCGGTCGAGGTTGGGGTGCAGCTGCCTGCCACACACTCATCTGAAGCAGGTCACGGCCAGGGCTTGTGTCCGGATGCCCCTGGGGCCATGTGGGCAGAGCTGTGGCCGCAGGGAGGGGTCCAGAGCAGTGGGGGACACCCTGCAGGGGGTTGCGGGGCCCCCGAGGCAGGGAGGCTGGGTGCCAACACCCCCACCCAGAGCCCGCGGGAGGCCCACTGCCACATGGCCAACCTCGGAAAACCTACAAACTCATGGGGTGCAACCTCCCTCTGCCACTCCCCAAGATTCACCCAGCGCCCCCTCCTGCCTAGGCAGGCCCCCACTGTCGCTGCCACTGGCCCGGGGTCGCCCCCTCCCCATGCATGGGGTGGTCGCCATGAGCAGGAAGAGGGTCCCGCCCAGGGGTCAGGGGATGGGCCCAGGCCGGCATGGGGATGGGGTGCAGCTGCACGGCTTCAGCTGTCCCCACCCCGCACCCCTTTGCGTCCTGAGTCTGAGCATCCGGCGGGGCTGTGGGCAAGGTGGGGACCTGGCAGGCTAAGGCCGGAGGCCCCTCTCTCCACGGAGCACCTCTGCACACGTTGGAGCAGGAGGCCCGGACCCCCTGGTGAGGAGGCCCCCCTTCCTGGGCTTGGGTCCCAGCCTTCGACCTCTGCCTGTGGGTGCCCAGGAGGAGCTGTGAGGGACGGGGGCCCCGCTGGGGCCAGCCCCCCCCCCCCACCAATTCATCATCACCCAAACCCAGATGGATGGACGGGTGGAGGGGGACAGATGGACGGATAGATGCATGTTTAAATGGATGGATGGAGGGGAGGGACGGCGAGAAGGGAGACAGCAGGCCAGTGAACGATGGGTGGCTGGTGGGTGGGCACCACCCTCCTCCTCCCCCCTGCCCTCCCCCACACCTCCTTCCCCGCCCGCCCCCTCCTCCCCCTCTTCCAACGGGCTGGGAATGTGGGCTCCCTGAGGCCGCCTTCACCTTAGAGCTCTGGGGTCCCTGGGCTTAGGGCTTGGGAAGCAGCTTTCGCCGGGTGCCCGCCGAGCTGCCCCAGCCTTCCCGGCCACCTCACCCTCTGAGGTCATTTCCACCCGGCCCACTCCTGCTGCAAAGGCATCCCCGGCGCTCAGGAGCCAGAGGCGCTCCCGCCAAGCCGGGGGAGCAGCCAGGGGAGTGGAGCGCCAGGGTGGCGAGCCACTAGAGGGGTCGGCAGCAATCTGGACAGGAGGTGGCTGCTGGGTGGCTGCCAGGACGTGGGCTGTGGCCAGGCCAGGCCGGGCCCCAGGGAGAGTACTTGTTCAGCCACCGGAGCCGCCGAGCACAGAGCCAACGGTCTTGGGCCCACGCTGCAGACAGACAGGCAGACAGACGGATGGGGCGACCCGGGGCAGCAGGCAATGACGCGGAGCGGGTGGCAGTGGGGCCCCGGGCCACGTGCTGAGCCCTCACAGACCCCAACCTGGGTAGTTTCATGGCCGGCCACGAGCCCCTCTCCCCACCCCAGCTCAGACCCTCCCTCCTGGCGGGGCCCCTCCCTGCACGTTCCCCTCCCCTCCCCGCCCCCCGTCCAGGCCCAAGGCCCCAGTCTCCCCAGCTTGCCGTGCTGGCTCCTTCTGAGGACACTTGAGGGGTGCCCGGTCCAAGGCCTCCTTCAGGGTGGGCCCCGCTTGCTCTCGTCACCCACGCAGCGCCGCCCTCATCCCCGTCCCTCCTGGGTCCACGGCCCTGAGCCATGCCAGTCCCGGCGGGCCCCAAACCCAGCCAGGGTGCTGCGGGGTGGAGGGCATTGCCTGTCTCAGGTGCCACTAGCCCCCACTGATGTCGACGGAAACTTCCGGGGCCCATAGTCTCTGGGGGAGGCTCCGTGGAGGCCACACACTGGACCCAGATGGACAGGAGGGTGAGGGGCTGCGGGGCTGTGGCTGGAAGCGCCCCCCATGTTCCCCAGGAACTTCATCTACTCACAGTCCTTCCACACACAGTCGGGGGCAGCTCGGGCAGGACCCTGTGGCCAGGGCCTTAGGACGGGCCGCAAGGTACCTAATCCCCCCGGAACCCGCAGTGGTGACCCCAAGTGGACTGTGTCCCTCCCAGGTCACTTTGCAACGTGGCTGGACAGAACTGGAGTGGATCCATCCTGGAGAGCCCAGCTCTCAGCCCGTGGCCTGGGTGGCTGCAGGAGAGGGCGAGGCCTCAGTGGCCAGGGCCGTGGGGGTCAGTGGGCAAGCCTCAGGCCTGACTGTGCAAAGGACCTGGGGCTCCAGGGAAGGCAGCCAGGCAGCGACTGGGGGAAGAGCATCTCCTGGACAAGGAGGGGCCGGGCAGCCGGCAGGGAGTGCATGGAGCCTACTGGGCAGTCAGACACACGGCGGCTGGCCCAGGCCCTGAGACCACAGCTGGGACCGGATGAACCCTTGGGTAGTGAGGCTGCAGGGCCCATTGAGCAGAAAGAAGGGGGACCATGGGGCGCCGGCCGAGGGCACAGGGTGTGGGGGCTCAGGCCAAGGGTGCAGGGTGTGGGGGCGCCAGCCACGCAGACCTCCTTCCCGGGACGAGCGGCGCGGCCTGGGCCAGGCAGGGAGTGGTCATGCGTCTTTGGGTGCAGTGGGGCTCCCGGGCCTGAGAGCTCCTCTGGCGGCTGGCAGAGAGGGGCCATCTGAGTCCTTTTGGGGGGACAGTTGGCCCCTCCCGCACCTGGGCTCTCCCACTGGGGGTAGTCCTGCAAAGCTCAGCTCCTGCCCCGCAATGGGCAGGAAGTAGAAAATGATGCCCTCGGCCAGGCCCGGCCGGACGAGCCCACCACACACCCACCAGGCCCAGGACAAGTCCACTGACCACGCCTGCTCTGCAACCAGGGGATTGAGCCTTCCAGAAGGTTCCGGGTCTGCGCAAGTACAGGGGCGGGGGGGACCTGATCTTCCACCACCTGCTGGCCTTGCTCTCTGTGCCCCTGTGCCCCCCCTGGCCTCCCTGCCCCTCCTCAATGCTCCCTGCTCAGGTCCCGGGGGGCCTGTGGTCTTCTCTCTGGAGGCCCTGAGTCCTCACCGGGGAAGAGCCACGAAGGGGCGTCCTGCAGCGGCCGTCCTTCCACCCGGACCAGGGAGCCAGAAGTAGGACAGGTGGGAAGACTCGGCCAGCTTCTGCGGCCACGAGCAGCGCCTGCCAGGCTCACCGGCCGCGATTCAGGCGTCTCTGGCCAGGCCGCGTGTGGGTCACAGCTACAGCCAGGGCAGGTGCGTCCTACTTTCTTTCTCCTTTTCATCTGCAATATTTATTTTCCAAGTTGTGCCCAGGAGGTGGGAGGCCAAGGCCAGCACCCCCGGGAGCCCTCGGGTCTCCGTCGCCCCAGACCACCCCGCTCGGGGTCAGTGCACCATCTGTCCCTCAGGACCACCCGAAATCTGAGTGGAAACGGGACAAAGGCGTAACGGCTACCCCGGGCCTGTGGTCGTCGTTTAGAGTTTTATTCCCGCCCAGTGGCAGGAATATTCCCGCCAGTCCTACCTCCAAGAGAGGCCAAGAGAAGCCACTCTGGGTGCCTCCAGGACCCCTCCTGGGAACTTCTGGGCCCCCCAAGTGGGGTGACGCCCGGCCTGAACTGCCGGGCCCCAAGAAACTGTCAGACCAGAGGGCGCCTTCGCCCGGCGCTGACCTCCAAAGCAGCCCCCCAACTGCTGCAAAGTCACGGCCCCAGCATACAGGCGGCGCTCAACCCGTGCTCACTGGGGGTGAGGGAGCAGAGCGGAAGCTACCCTGCCCCTCGGCGGCATGGCTGGGCCCTGCAGGGGGTGTCCAGGTTCAGCCCCTCCCCCAGCGGGCAGCCCCCAGGGTCAGGAGCCCTGCTGACCCCGCTTGTCCTGGGATAGTTAAATTCACCTAATGACGGTCCGAGGGTGGCCCCGAGCACGAGCCACGTCCACCATCCCGGACGTCCAGCCAACCTCCTGTCGGCGGCATTCCCGCGGGAGACGCACACAAAGGCGGCCGCGGGGCCACAGGCTGCTTCCTGTTGTTCCCTCCAGGGAGCTCCCGCCATGGGACCCGCGCACTGCCCACGCCGCCCATCCACAGTGCCCGCTGGTGGCTCCGGGGGACGCACAGGGGCCGCGACCCGCCCCCGCCCCATGCCGGCCTCTCGGCTCCCTGCTGCACATCGGCCCCTCCTGGACCCCCGTACAGGGGCCTTGGCGGCCGAGGGGCTGGTGTCACCTCTCTCCGGGAGCGCAGTGCCCTCAGGGGCGTCCCCCCTTCCCGCCTCGGCGCAGTGAGC
>PVIY010053644.1:0-14583 GCA_004026745.1 Myrmecophaga tridactyla | reverse complement strand
ATATTTTGTGTTGTCTGACTACAAAAGCCTTTGTTTTTTTTTTTTTCCCTTCAGCTCTGCCCCCTTTCTGCTGGGTCAAAAACTCCTAGTACCTTTAGCTCTTATTCCAGGTTTATCTGGGCTGAGGGCCTATTTTCACTAGTAAGAAGTTGTTAATTCCACAATTGGGGATTGGCTAAGCTAAGCCCTTAGTGCTAGTAAAGTCTTTTTCCTTTCCTCTCTGGGAACCAGCCTGCTGCACCTGTGGAGGAGGGGCATCGGTACTGTAGTTTGGGGCACTTACAGTTCTGTGTGGGGTCTCAGCCAGTCCAGCTTGTCCAGACTAGTGTATTCTGTGTGTCTGGTAACTGATGTGGCCACATCAGTTGTTCTCTACTGTTCCTGGCTACTTACTAGCTGCTCTGGAGGTTGAGCTAAATTCCACACCTCACTAAGCCACCATCTTCAGTGCTTCTTGTTTTGATTCTTAACTCTGAAGGTCAGTTTCTCCCTTTTGTTTAGGGTTTTATTTTGTACTGGCTTTGTGTCAAGGCTCTTCTTTGATGCTTTGCCCAGCTTATTGTGGAACTTTAGAGTAGTCTTCATTTATCTGATCAGATTTTCTCAGCCTCTCTTCATCTGATTCTTGTCCTGGACATGCAGTACAGCTCATAAGATTGCACTTTTTGTGCATATGTTTCACCTCCTAGAGAAATCTTACTTTCTTCTGTTCCTTCTCCAGCACTATTGACCTATTATGTTTATTCCTGTGCAGAATTTTCTCTCCATCTCCAATGATTTGTTTAAATTCTCTCCCTCACTCAATGTTCCCTTTTCCTTATACTTTTTAGTTCTGAGACCAGTACTATCTTACATCAAACTGGTCTTCCCCTCTTTTATTTTTCTGTGAGGATTTTCTGCCTCAGGCTTCTTCCCTATTAGGGTATCCTACCCTAGGGAGCCGTATGAATTATATGTGTTACTTCACCGTGTTGATGACATCACTCCTCCTCTCACATTTCTGAAAGACAGTTTTGTGAGATATAGAATTCTCAGTTGACAATTTCTTCTTCTTTCACCACTTTAAATATGTCTTCCTACTTCTTTCTAGCATTATTTGTTGCTTTCAGGATTTTTAGAATATGTTTCTGGATTTCTTTCAGTTTGTTCTATTGGAACGTTTTGAGCTCTTAGATGGGTATATTCATGTCTTTTATTAGATTTGGGACTTTTTTTGACCATCTTTTTGTTCAAATATTCTTTCTTCCTCTTTCTTTTCTCACTCTGGGACAACCATAATGTGTATACTGATAAATGTGATGGTGTCTCACAGGTCTTTTAGGCTCTTTTCACGTTTTTATTAAAATTCATGAATGACGTGTTTGATTTTATTTAAGTTTCATTTCAAATTAATTTCTAAATTTTGGCAGCAATGTAAAATGATATTTTTAAGAGGAATATTTCTGTACCATAATACTCTACTTCTAAAGGTTTTTATTTATCCAAGTTTGTTTTTATCCTTATCATGAACATATATAATGCTAAGATAATAAATAAGAATCATAATTTTACATTCTAGGTATGAGTGATGAGTATGCTAAGGAATGAGTGATCATGGAAGACATACCTTCATTCATGATACCAATGATTTTTTACAGTGTGAATTCACACTTGCCCTACAAATGTTGCTGTATAAATAATTTCTTCCTGTGATTTTTCTTGAATAACATCTCTGAATGCATTATCTTTTTTAAGTGGCTTCATCCACTTTTTTAAAGTCACTTCATCCTCTGGTAAAGACTTGTCTTGCTATCAGGTGGAACAGTAGATGTAGACTCTTCCACATTCATTATATGTATTTTATGATTGCATCAAATAAAGGGTTGTATACATATGTGACATTTACATCAATCCTCTTCAGTATAAATTGGCTTAGATTGATTCATTAGCCAGGATGTTTAAAAGCTGTACCAGATTGATTACTGTTTTTTCCTTCAGTCTTTGAATTTTCTAGCAAGTTTAAAGGTTCACTCAAGGGCTAAAACCTCTTCTATATACTAAACATGATTAGTATGAATTCATGCATGTCATCTAGGGTAAGAATATTGACTGAAGCCTTTCACATAGATGGCATTCATAAGGTTTCTCTCCAGTTTGGGTTCTGTCATGTTGTCTAAGGTTAGAGAAATAAACTAAGGTTGCCACACAAAGATGTTATTTTTATGTTATCTCTGCTAAGAGTGAGTTTTCTCATGTTTTCTAAAAGCAGAATGATATGTGAAGGCTTTCCCACAAAGATGACATTCACAGGGTCACTCTCCATTGTTGAATTCTCTCATGTTGTCTCAAGGCAGAACATCAAGTTAAGGCTTTTTCACACAAGTGGCATTCATATGGTCTCTCTCCAGTGTGAGTTCTCTCATGTAGTTTCAAGGGAGAAAAGTCTTTGAAGGCCTTTCTCCATGGGTGGCATTCACATTACTTCTTTCCAGTGTGAGTTCTCTTATGTTGTGTCAGGGTAAAACATCGAGTAAAAGCTTTCTTGCACATGTGGCATTCATATAGTTTCTCTCCAGTGTGAGTTCTCTCATGTACTCTAAGATAAGAACAAAGAATGAAGGCTTTCTGACATGATTTCTCTGCAGTGTGAGTTCTTTCATGTTGATTCAGGTTAAAAGATTGAGTGAAGGATTTCTGACATAGATGACATTCATATGGTTTCTCTTAACTGTGACTGCTCTCATGTTGTGCAAACATAGAATAAAAGATGACAGTTTTCCCACATATGTGGCATTCATATTGTTTCTCTCCAGTGTGAGTTCTCACTTAGAAGTACATAGAGTGAAGTCTTTCCCACGTGGATGGCATTCATATGGCTTCTCACCAATGTATGTTCTATTGTAATGTGTAACGCCAGAGATTTGGATAAATGTTTTATCAATTTGATGACATTCATATGATTTATCTCTACTGCATGTTTGCTTTAGTTTATTAACAGATGATTGGTCACTGAGAGATTTTCCAATGAGATTGTTGAAGTATGGTTTCTTTCCATTGTGAGTTAACACCCTGTTCTAGTTTGTAAGCTGTTTGAATGTGATATACCAGAACTGGAATGGCTTTGTAAAGGGGTTAATACGTTACAATCTTGCAGTTATAAGGAATTAAGAGTGTCAAAATTAAGGCATCAACAAGATACCATCATCAAGAAAGTCTGATGGGTCAGGAACACCACATCAGCTGGGTAGTCACATGGCTGGCATCTGCTGTTCTCTTGCTCCTGGGCTCCATTGTTTTCAGTCTCTTTTCCTTTGGAGGTTTCTCACTTTGCTTCTTCAGGGCTGGTTTTCATCTCTTGGCTTCCCTTGGATCTCTCCAGGTTCTGGCTTGCTTAACATCTCATGGTAACAGCTGCTGGCTCCAAGCATCTCCAAACACCTGTGTCTCTGTTCTCCACATGTCTGTATCTGTGTCAGCTCTGCTGTGAAGTTTATGTTGGCTCTGAGGCTTCTGTAATTTTTCTCATTTCTGATTCTCTCTCTAAAATACTTCCTCATTTAAAGCATTCCAGTAACCTAATCAAGACCCACCTGAATAGGTAGAGTCGCATCTCTATCTAATCAAAAGTTAACACCCACAATCGGGCATGCCACATTTCCATGGAGATAATCTAATAAAAAAATTTCAACCTACATTTTAAAATCAGGATTGAAAGAAATGGCTGCTTCCACAAGATGGAATCAGGATTAAAACATGGCTTTTCTAGGGTACATAATATTTTCAAACCACCACACACCCATTGAATCACTCTAGAGCTAGGAGAAAAATCTTCTGGCAATTCACTACATATAATGTCTTTCTTTTCAACGTGAGAATTCTGCCTCAATGACATGATGGTAAATTTACCTTTCCTGCAGTTATGTTGCATGGATAGCATTTTTTTGAAAGACCACTTGCCTTGCCTGAATTCTGAGATTAGAAAAATCCAATTCCTTCTCTCCATAGTTCGTCTTCTTGCTTCAAGTGGGAAAGTACATCTTATTTGAAGAGCAACTATCCCACTGAGATGAGATTGCTGATATTCTATGGCATCACATCTCTAAAAGTTTTCTCTGGAATGTGAGAGTAAGACCCACACTTCCTGGGTGAAGTCAATAACTACATCTTTCAAGTTCACTAACTCCAGTGGTGCATTATCAATAGCTCAGCTTACAACTCTCTTCCTCCAGATTTTCACTCACAACCAGATAAGTATGTGGATGACTGAGATATCCCAGAGCTGCCACAGGCACCTCCCCAGTGGATCCTGCAGGTACAAAGCTCAATTCTCACTGTCTCTGTTCATATTTATTTATTCATTTTCTTCCTTCTTTTCAGGCTGGATAATTTGAATTGTACTATCTTCAAGGTCAGTAATTCTTTCTTTTGTCAGCTCCATTCCCTTGTTGAACCCTACTAGGAATATTTTAAATTCAGTTTCTGTACATTTCATATCCAATATTTCTTTGTTTCATCTTTATAATTTCTATTTATTTATTGATATATTTTGTTCATATGCTGTTTTCCAGATTTCTTATAGTTCTTCATGTTTTTCTTTAGTTCTCTGAGTATTTTCAAGGCAAGTTAAAAAATATTTGTCTAGTATGCCCAATGCCGATCTTCCTTTTTCATGACTCTGTTGCTTTATTTTGTTCAATTGAAAGAACCTTCTTTTCCTGATTATTTGTATGTCTTGTAATTTTTTATTGAAGTCTGAGGATTTTATATTTTGATATATTGTTCCTTGAAATCAGGAAAACACCTCAAGTTTTTCATTTTCTCTCTCTTTATCATTGAATGCCATAGTAGTCTATTAATTTAGTTATTTTTCCAGAACATTTGTGCAAAGACTGAATCTCTTGATACATATAGTTTCAGTTTCTGTTCCTTAAGCTTACGGCAGTCGAATGATAGAGATTCACTAATTATGATAGAGATTACCTTGCATTCCAGGAGCTCAGTGCAACAAAAATTTAAAAACACATTTTCCAGTCTTTGTGGAATTTCTCTGTGCTTCTACTCTCCTTTACACCTAGGCAGCTTTACCGTGGGGCCTGAAAAACAGTCTCAAGTGAAAGCATAGGGTCTTCTGAGGTCTTTTCTGACATGCTGCTTGTCCTGTGCATGCATGCATAGCCTTATCAATCCTCCCACATACAAAGATATTCAATATGTGTCCAACTTCCCCTAAGAAATCCGCAGCTTTTCCTACAGGTCCCAGCACTATTGTATGTTTCAACCAGTAAATCTTTGTTCTAGGTAGCTGCAGTTTTATTATTTCTTATGGTGCTTTATAAGCCTTTCCAGCCACATATGCATAAAGAGTAAGTTCTTGGACTGGTGAGACAGAGATGAGCATCCTGCATCAGACTGATTGGCACAGACATTCATGCACTCTATTTCTTTTTTGCATCAAGGTTATTACTCTGCTTCCTCCAGAACCTGGGACCAGTTCAGCACTATGAGTGCAAATCGGCACCACATCAAGTTACAGAAAGCATGAGGGAGAAGCCAGTAAAGGTACCATAAAGTTTTCCCACCATTTTAAATTTCCTTTTAGTGGAAACATTGCTCACCTAGTTACTGTAACCATTTAACTCTTTTCTACAACTCTGAGAAAGCTGGTTCTGCCAGTTTTCTTGTGTTTTATTCAATGTTCCTGTACGGGAATAGATCCCTGGGATTTCTCACGCTTTCATCTTGCTTACATAATTCAAAAATTAAATCTTGATTTATGGGATACTCATATATGGGATCCTCACCATTGGATCAAATTTTTTAAAGACAGGCATCAATTGTATTATATGTGTGGCCCATTTTTGCCTCTGTCTATTGCAGTGCTATTGGATTTCAGAAAGGGACCATTTAGTCCACCACTTCTTTTCTTGGAGGACATTTTTCAAAGCAGCTGTTCAAATAATATTAATGTCTTCAGCAGTGGCCTCTTGAAAGTTGACAGTGTGAATCAATTCATTTCCCCCATGGTTAAGTTTGTTACCTAGCTTTTCATTGCTGTTTGTATCTTCTCTAGAGTGGGATCCCCATAAGAGTTAATATCAGGTGGCAATCCCCTCAAATATTCCCAAGTTCTAACTGGAAATGGTTGACTCAGGTAAGCCTGGCAAGTTTTGTAGTGATGCTAAGCATGTGGCTATCAGATTAGGAGCAGACACTCCCATGCAAAATGAAGTTTAACTTCTCCATAGGGTTAAATATGTTTTTATCATAAGAATTGCATTTGTTGTAACACACAAGAGCTGTGATTATGTACTGTGGGCAAACAACTTTACAATTGCTAGAGTCCCACTGCCATTGAGTATTATATGGAACTTGTGGCTGGTATTGTGAGGTTAGGTTAGGGAAGAATTCCCAAATGGTTGTAGTCTGTGACTTTTAGACATTTGTTCACCCAGGTAATTTTATACGGTATGCATTTCTTCATTTTATATATCAACCAGTGACTGGGGAGGAGGTCCATAGGAAGATGACATTTGTCAGTTGGTTAGTACACTTTCTCTCTGCCTCAGTAAATGGTGCTTATATAGAAGAGGGAGAGAGATCCTTATCCAAAATCCAATACTCTAATAGTATCAAATGGAAAAAGATTGTGGAAAAACAGAACCTGATACGGTCTTGCTGAAATGTTGAGAGTGTTACTAATCACATGTCTTAGATACACTGTCATGGAAAATTATAGGAGGTAATTATGATAAATAATTATGAATAACAAAATATGAGTAAACATAATAAAAAATTATCAAACTGTAAAATTGCAGAGTAAACCTGATAAAGAATAAAAAAAAAACAGGATACCATCGTAAGCTCAATGTAACTATAGTCACAAATTTAATATCTGTGGAATATTTCCTAAATGCAGGATGAAGTATAACAATTGTAGCTTTAATTCCAAATGAATAGTATTGAACATCTACTACATCTTTATAGCCATTTGCTGGCTAATTGCATGCATTCAGGGTAATTTCTTGTTCAACAAAAATGTCAGTTAATTCTATGCTCATAAATTGGCATGTTCCATGCATCTCTATTGCTTTTATCCCTGGGTGTGAGTAAGGACCTTTATATGTAAAGTAAGATTCAACAAAGATAAGTAACACCAGAAATGTATGCAAGAAATTTTATTAATAATCATAGGTCCTAAAACAGAGAGAAACAGCATGCCTCACAGGACCACATGGGGAAACACATCAGTAGTGTAAGCTCAACCAAGCAGGTGGGGAGGAAAAGGTTGCAATGAACTTGGGGATTATGCAACAGTGGAAATTAGGGAGTTTCTATATGACTTATTTGGTGGGGCATTAGCCAAAATAGGATGTGTAGATGAGAGGGAGAAACTATTTAAGTTGTATATAGGTGTTAGGAGTGATCACTGAGGGACCTAATGACAGGGTCTAAGATGCTAAGGCATCTAGAAAGTGAAAAGCCCCATGCTATTTTAATTCAGTATACTCAAACACTTTGAAAGCAGTCAACTGTTCTTTTTAAAGATTTTTTATCAAGAAAATCATGCATGGTGTACAATCATGTACAGTCCATGCATGGTGTACAATCAGTGGCTCACAATATCATCACATAGTTGTGTATTCATCACCATGATCATTTTTAAAACATTTGTATCACTCCAGAAAAAGAAATAAAAAGAAAAAAGAAAAAACTCATACATACTATACAACTTACTCCTCTGTCTCATTGACCAACAGTATTTCAATCTTCCCAATTTTCCCCTTTATCCCCACTATTATTTATTTATTTTTATCCTTATTTTTTTTTACTCACCTGTCCATACCCTGAATAAAAGGAGCATCAGACACAAGGTTTTCACAATCACAGAATCACATTGTAAAAACTAAATCATTATACAATCATCTTCATGAATCAAGGCTACTGGACCACAGCTCAACAGTTTCAGGTATTTCCCTCCAGCCACTCCAATACATCATAAACTAAAAACAGATATCTATGGAATGCATAAGAATGAGCTCCAGGGTAACCTTTAACTCTGGTTGAAATCTCTCAGCCACTGAAATTTTATTTTGTCTCATTTTTCTTTCCCCCCTTTTGTTCAAGAAGGCTTTCTCAATCACGTGATGCCAGGTCCAGGCTCATCCTCGGAGTTCTGTCCCATGCTGCCAGGGAGATTTACCCACTGGAAGTCGTGTCCCATGTAGGGGGGAGGGCAGTGAGTTCACCTGTGAAGTTGGCTTAGAGAGAGAGGCCACATCTGAGGGACAAAAGAGGTTCCCTGGGAATGACTCAGGCTTAGCCTTTCCTTTACAGGAATAAATTTCATAGGGATTAACTCCGATATTGAGGGGCCAGCCTATTGATTTGATTTCCCCCACTGCTTGTGAGAATATCAGGAACTCCCCAAATGGGGAAGTTGAATATTTCCTCCTGAAAATGTTAATTGTTCTTGATATAGTACCATTAGAAACACCTCCAGTTACACATATATCAGTATTTCATAGCAGGTCAAGATCAACATACAAAAGATGTCTCAACATATTAAGGTATTTCACAATAAGAGAAAAGCTTTTTTCAACAGATACCTAAGAAATTAAAAACAAAACAAAAGAAAAAACCCTAGCATTTTCTCCTGGATATTCTAAAGGGTGGGCAGGATGTCTATGCAAAGGCTTCTGACTCTTGATTTTAGTATTTTTGACATTTTTATAATAACCAATATCTTCAAGCATCTTATGCACTGGCTAGATAATGCCATATACCCGATAGTAAATATAACAGCCACACAGAATGACACAATCCTCCAAAATGAATGACTCTGAGGCATCAAGTGGTGGATTTTCATTCCTATCAAATATTTTATGTGTGCTGTCTCAACAGTCATCTATTTTGGCTAAGCCACTTTCCGTATCACTGACCTGTGGTTTAGCTAATAAATAGTTTCCACTCCTGGGATCTGGATTCTCAAAGGTTCAGTACCACAACTGAGGCCACCACCTACACCACCCACACCACCCACAACATCCACACCAACAAATGCTATTGTCAGTTCCTCTAGTCAACAGTGTGCTCCTCTTGAGGATGATTTTTGTCTTTATTTCTCTTAAAAGGCAAGATTAGGTCTCATAATTGACCTAAGCCATTACACTCTCTATACATACATCAATTTGACCCACAAGTGTTTAACAGAGATGGCTTCTTTAAATGCTTAGGATAAAGAAGTTTAGAGTTTGGGCATTTTTTTCTACTGGGTTTTCCAGAGGAGAAATTTCCAAGAGCTGTGGTGACTTCTAGCCTTACAAGATGAGAGCAAGTGGTTTATCACTGACAGACATACTGCAAATTGGATATTGAGCCAGGAAAATTTGTACCTCTAGTAACTAATTTATCATTCTAGTAACATGAATCTCTTTATTGACAATTATTATGAATTAGATTCTGACTAATTGATGAGTTAATCTTGAGAAAACTTTGATTTTGAACTGAACTTGATATGATTGAAATTTGAGTTATTTTTGAATACTAACATATGTCCAGGTGAATGTTCATTAATGTCAGTAAGTTCAAATGATCAACTTTTTAAAATTATAATTAAATGGCTTTATCTGATGTGGGATGTTTTGGGGTCAAGAATGATCATCCATACCGAAGGAACATAGTATATGAGAGAAAATGTGAGATTCAGGAATGTATTTCAGCATGACACATGGCAATAAATGGACAGGCAAGGTGACAGCTGAATTTCAGCCTCTAATTATCATCACCATTTATTACCTTTTCTTTCAGGTAAGGGCCACAACCTTAGAGAAAGCAGAAACAACACACACATGAGAACGGTGTTTTTATTTTGACCAATGTCCTATTCATATTTTCCTACATGCAGACTACTGTGGAAAGCAAGCTGCAGTTTTTTCTCCTTTCTTTGAGAGAATTGCTGCATTCCTGATGGGAGGTGAGTGGTACACTGTTGAGTGTTTGATTACAAAATGGTTTCATCTAGTGAAACATACCTTACAGGCAAGTAACTTTACTCATGCAAGTAACATGCAACTCATTATCAGTTTTTCTTCTGAATGAGTTTCTGACTACTTGATGAATTTCTTTTCAGGAAATCTTGATTTTTTATTTGATCTTGGTATGACTTAAAAGTAAAGAATTTTTGGATTTCCACTTTTATTTCTAGTTGAATATTCACCAAGGTCAATGAATTCAAGATGACCAATTTTTATCATATTCTTACATGGTTTTAATGATTTTGGGCTCTTTTTTGTTCAATGGTGAACTAACAACTGAAGTATCCTGTACTTACCAAGTAAGAAAAAAATGTGTGCTTAATGAAAGTTCTTCAGCATGAAATGTAGCAATTAATAAATGAATGGGTAAAATAATAGCTGAATTTCATCCCTTGAAAATCATAACCCTCCACTCTCACATTAAGGAAAGAGCCATTTATGAATAATGCCATTTGGTAACTAAATGTGTCTAGAAACCAATCAATTCATGTATTCAGATGATTATCCTAATATAGCTCTGTCTTCTAGTAAAGTGCTTGAGTTAGTTCAGGTCATCTTCAAGAGGACAATGTTTTTTTTTCCCCAAATTGAGTAAAGATTTTGGTGAGGAACTTCTGGATCCATAGTCACCTTCTCTCCATGATCTATAATTGAAGCCAAATATGTGATGCATCTTATTGACTCCTACAGCAAGTTTTTGCTTCACCATGATTTTGAGGATTTGTAGGGTCATTGTGACCACTTAAAAAGGATTAAAAAACATGCATTTTCAATTCAGGTGTGAAATTTCATAAAATACAGATCTCTGTTTTCTGGAAAATGGTTCCAATTCCCAGCGGCCTAATAAGTGATTTGTAGATCCAGATTGCTGTATGGCTTGCAAAAACTCACTTAGGATCATTCAGTTGAATTCACCATGCCAATAGATACATTGATTATCTATTGTGACTGATTTGTATATTTAGGCTAGAGAGAATCAAAAGGATGAACTGGAGCTTGCATAAAACTTGGAACACATACTCCTGAATCAGGAACTGTAATCTTCTCCATTTTGTGTTCCCTGATCAATGACCCCAATCTTATTAATGGATCATATTTGTAGGCTGATTGCAACTGCCCATGACACGATGGAAAACAAGAACAGCACACCCATGAGATCGGTGTTCTTGCTTTGACCAGTGTCTGGCTCATTTCTCCTAGGTGAGTAATGCTAATGAAGTGCAAGCTTCTTTTTTTTGTCCATTGGTCAATTTATCACCTATGCATCCTGCATTTAAGTTGGAACTCTACCACATTGTGGCCCAATGCTTTCAGCAAGAGTTCTCTGGTAAGCATAAACATGACAAAGGAAATGAATGACTGTAGAAAGCACTGCCTTGGGTCAATAATGAGAATTTATCTTGTTGGAGACAGATATGACTTAAAAATCATGCTCAATAGGCCTGAAGCCCAGGCCTAGAGGACAATCTGGGGACTGGAATTTGTGATTCCTCATTATAAT
This sequence comes from Myrmecophaga tridactyla, assembly GCA_004026745.1. NCBI lineage: Eukaryota > Metazoa > Chordata > Mammalia > Pilosa > Myrmecophagidae > Myrmecophaga > Myrmecophaga tridactyla. The sequence goes on along the minus strand of PVIY010053644.1, from coordinate 3,069 downwards.
TCTAGTGTAGTTTATATGGGATTGTGCCAATAAAAAAATCACATTCCATATGTGCCTTTCTATATATTTCTATGTAATAAATACGTTTCTGTCCTTGAAGACTGCCTTCAATGATATATCCTATCTAACTGTCTTACCTATTCAGGGCACACATATGACAATTTGCCACCCTTCTGTCCTTAAAAAAGGAAGAGCTTTGGAGGGATGCAGTTTTCCTTGATGGGAGGTGAGTGGCTTCATTGATATATTGCAAATTGAAACTTCAGCTACTGAAACTACTCCTCAGGCAGCTAGCTTTACTCATGTAACATGAATCTCATTATGGGCTTGTCTCTTGAAAGAGCATTTGACAAATTGATGAGCACCTCCTGAGGAAATCTTGTCTTTGACATGTACATGATGTGATTGACATGTACATGATGTGATTGAGATTTGGAAAGTTTTGGGCTCCTGAGTTTCTGTTATGTTCATTGAATGCACATTAAGTCCAATATGTTCAAGACACAAAATATTTTTCTCATACCACTAAATTGTTTTAATTAACTTAAGTTTTCTTATGGCCTGTGATGGACCTCTCTTTTAATCACATTCAGAAAAATATTTCAGTGCTATTAATTGCATTCAAAATGTGCTATGAACACCACCATCCATTACCAAAATAGTTCCAAATAGGAACTCTATCCATTTTACTTACTTATTTATTTATCTATTTATAAAGGGAGAGAAAAAACTTTATTTTACAAACACCAAAGTCAATGTCTCCTGCTGTGAATTCTTTGTCTCAGGTTATTTTAAGTGTCTGACAGACATGAATTCTTTCCTCATATCGATTTCACATTGGAATTTTAATTAATTAATTAATTATTTTTTTCATCACATAATTGTATATTCATCATCATGATAATTTCTTAGAACATTTGCATCAATTCAGAAAAAGAACTAAAAAGAAAAGAGAAAATAATTCATACATACCATACCCTTTATGCCTCCCTTTCATTGATCACTAGCATTTCAGTCTACTAAATTTATTTTAACAGTTGTTCCCCCCATTATTTATTTATTTTTAATCTTTGTGTTTTATTCATCTGTCCATAAAGTAGCTAAAAGAAGCATCAGACACAAGGTTTTCACAATCACATAGTCACATTGTGAAAGCTAAATCATTATACAATCATCTTCAAGAAACATGGCTACTGGAACACAGCTCCACATTTTCAAGCAGTTCCTTCCGGCCTCTCTGTTATGCCTTAAGTAAAAAGGTGGTATTTATTCAATGCATAAGAATAACCTCTAGGATAACCTCAAGACTCTGTTTGGAATCTCTCAGCTATTGTCACTTTATTTTGTCTCATTTCTCTCTTCCCCCTTTTGATTGAGAAGGTTTTCTCAATCCCTTGGTGCTGAGTCTCAGTTCATTCTAGGATTTCCATCCCACATTACTAGGAAGGTCCACACTCCTGGGAGTCATGTCCCACGTAGAGAGGGGGAGAGCAGTGAGTTTGCTTGTGTTGGCTGAGAGAGAGAGGCAATATCTGAGCAACAAAAGAGGTTCTCTGGAGGGTGACATTTAGGTCTAATTTTAAGTAGGCTTAGCCTATCCTTTGTGGGGTTAAGTTTCATATTAACAACCGCCAAGATTGGGGGCTCAGCCTATTGCTTTGGTTGTCCCCACTGCTTGTGAGAATATAAAGAATTCTCCACTTGGGGAAGTTGAATTTCCCCCCTTTCTCACCATCCCCCCAAGGGGACTTTGCAAATACATTTTATTCACTGTTCAAATCTTTCTGAGATTTATTGAAGCATCACTCTGGACAAACCTACAAAATATCATGCCCTACTCAAGTTTCCATGTACTTATGGTGTTCAGTTAAGCTGTCCACATAAGTTATATTAGGAAATGCACTAGTCAAAATATAAATTTTGTACCAAATAAACATTTTTTGCTTTAGTCTCACATATAAGTTAAAGTTTTAAAATATTAATTACCATCTAGTTTCAACACCCTGCATTGACATTCCTTCATTCTTTCTCATGCAAAACATTTTTAACTTTGTAAATTTAGTCACTATCATTATACATTCTAGGCATTCCTAGATTATACCATCTCAGTCTTTATCATATATCTTTCCTTCTGATTTCATTTGTGCATCCAGTCCTCCTCCCTCTATCATTTCCACATTCAGCTTCATTCAGTGTTTTGACATAATTGTATTACAGTTAGGTAGTATTGTGCTGTCCATTTCTGAGTTTTTGCATTCAGTCCTGTTGCACAATCTGTATGCCCTCAGCTCCAATTACCCAATATCTTACCCTATTTCTACCTCCTGATGGTCTCTGTTACCAATGAAATTCTCCAAATTTATTCACTAATGTCAGTTCATATCAGTGAGCCCATACAGTATTTGTCCTTTTCTTTCTGGCTAATCTCACTCAGCATAATGTCCTCAAGATCCATCCATGTTGTTACATACTTCATAAATTTATTCTGTCTTACAGCTACATAATATTCCATTATATGTATATACCACAGTTTGTTTAGCCACTCTTCTGTTGATGGACATTTTGGCTGTTGCCATATCTTCTCAATTATAAATAATGTTGTTATAAACATTGGTGTGCAAATGTCTGTTTGTGTCCTTGCCCTCATGTCCTCTGAGTAGATACATAGCAATGGTATTACCAGGTCGTATGGCAAATCTATATTTAGCTTTTTGAGGGAACACCAAACTGCATTCCATAGCGGTTGTATCATTTGACATTCCCACCAACAGTGGATAAGTGTGCGTCTTTCTCCACATCCTTTCCAGCATTTGTCATTTTCTCTTTTATTGATAATGGCCATTCTGATGGGTGTGAGATGATATCTCATTGTGGTTTTGATTTGCATTTCCCTAATAGCCAGGGAATTTGAGCATCTCTTCAAGTGCCTTTTGGCCATTTGTATTTCCTCTTCTGAGAAGTGTCTATTCAAGTCTTTTGCCCATTTTGTAATTGGGTAGGCTGTCTTTTTGTTGTTGAGTTGAACAATCTCTTTATAAATTCTGGATACTAGACCTTTATCTGATATAT
>PVIY010053643.1:0-14582 GCA_004026745.1 Myrmecophaga tridactyla | reverse complement strand
TACCTAACATACTACCTACTAAGGTTAGTGTGAACGATTTATAAGACGTCAAATGCGCAGTCCAGAGCCTGGCATACAGTATTGGGTGATATTTGTACTGACGTACATCTAGGCAGGAGCTATTAGGGAAGCAATGTTGGGGGCCATCCTCAGCCTTAGAGGAGTGATTGGCTGCTGAACCCTCTGAACTAGGCTGACTCGGCCCTTCGCTGCCCCGTCTCGGCATGTTCCCTCCCTTGCGCAGGGCGGTGAGCAACGCCCCTCAGCCCCCGCGGAGCCTCTTACCTGTAAATAAATGCCTCCTGGCTGCCCCTGGCAGTGTTGCCACGTCCCAGTCATTCCAAGACTGGTGGACCCAGGAAGATTTTTAAAAACAAGTATTATGATAACATCTATATATAATATAAAATTTGCCATTTGTAGAATTCAGTGGTATTAATTAAAGCTACAACGTGCTGCCATCAACACCATCTGTTACCAGTTTTGTTTTTGTTTTTTCATCATCCCAAACTGAAACTCTGGACCCATTAAGCAATAACTCCCCATTTCCTGCTCCCTCCCAGCCCCTGGGGACCTCTAATCTACTTTCCATCTCTAGGGATTTGCTTATTCTAGACATTTCATGTAAGTGGAATCATACAATATTTGTCTGTTTGTGCCTGGTTGAGTTCACTCAGCTTACTGTTTTCAAGGGTCATCCATGTTCTCCCCAGCAGGATTTTGAATCTTATTAACATTTTTGTCTATTCTGTTTTAATTGCATTTCATAGAGGATACTAATGAAACTATCAAAGGAAGCAGATGTGGTAACTGGCACAGGTTTATGGCTCAGAAATCGATCAAAACCAATTTAATGTAATGACTAACTTTCCTTCTAATAATTCCTATACCCAAAAGAATCAAGAACAGTTAAGTTCCTAAGAAGGGGACAGATTTTTCAAACTCTAAAGGCACTAAGATATATGGTGGCAGCATTTTACAGGCACCACAAAAGTAACATAGGTGATGAGTGACCTCACTGCTTTTCCCACAGTCTCAAGGTGAAGTAAACATTTGCAACTTGAAGTCAACTTGCAGTGTCATTCAGACATAACATTAATTTTATTCACAACACAGCTGTTATTCTTTAGTCTTTGCTATATCTGAGTTTGGTCTCCTTTTCTTTTATTGACAGCTCTATTGCGGTATAATTGAAATTCAGTAACCACAGGTTTAAGGTATACAATTTGATAAGTTGTGGCATATATATATATACACACACACACACACACACATATATATGTATATACCATAGAACCATCACTACAATCAAGAGGGTGAAAATATATTCATCACACCCAAAGTTTTCTTAGCCCCTTTGTAATCTTTTCTTCTTGCCCCTTCCTATTGTCCTCTTCCAGGCATAGGCTGATCTACTTTCTATCACCATAGAGCAATTTGCATTTTCTTTTTCAGCTTTCTAGATTTTATAATATAACAAATATACAAAGCAAAGAAAGAAAAAGCAATCATTTTCAAAGGACTCTTCAACAAGTAGTTACAGGACAGATCCCAGAGTTTGTCATGGGTTACCATGCCATCATCTCAGATTCTTCCTTCTAGCTGCTCCAGAACATTGGAGGCTAGAAGGAATAAATATTTTTTTTATCATCCCATTCAACTTTTTTTCCTTTTTGTGTGTGAAAAGTAACATATACAAAAAAGCAATACTTCAAAGCACAGCACAACAATTAGTTGTAGAATAGATTTCAGAGTTTGGTATGGGTTACAATTCTACAATTTTGGGGTTTTACTTCTAGCTGCTCTAAGATACTGGAGACTAAAAGAAATATCAATATAGTGATTCAGCAATCATACTCATTTGTTAAACCCTACCTTCTCTGTATAACTCCACCATCACCTTTGATCTTTCTGTCCCACTCTTTAGGTGTATTTGGGCTATGCCCATTTTTAATTTTTCATGTTGGAAGGGACTGTCAATAATATGGCATAGGGAGATGGAACTAGCTGGTGTTCTGGAGAGGTTTCAGGACTTATCTGGTTCAGGACCCATCTGGAGGTTGTAGGTTCTTGGAAAGTTATCCTAGTACATATCACTTTTGCAGAATTTTATATATTGCCCTAGGTGTTCTTTAGGATTGGCTGGAATGGTTTTGTTTGGGGTTTGGCAAGTCATAATAGGTAGCAATGTCTAACTGAAGCATGCGTAAGAGTGACCTCCAGAGTAGCCTCTCGCCTCTATTTGAACTCTCTCAGCCACTGATGCCTTATTTGTTACACTTCTTTTCCCCCTTTTGGTCAAGATGGAACTGTTGATCCCAAGGTGCCAGGGAGACTTTCACCCCTGGATGTCATGTCCCATGTAGGAGAGAGTGCATTTTCTATAATTTTAAATAAATGGAATCATAACAACATATACTCATTTTTTTCTTGGTCTGGATTCTTTCATTCAGTGTAATTATTTTGAGATTCATCCATGTTTTGTTTGGATCAATAGTTCATTCCTTTTTATTGCTGAGTAGGATTCCATAATATGGCTATATCTTCATTTGTCTCTCCATTCATCTGATGATGGACATTTGAATTATTTCTAGATTTTGCCTATTAAAGATAAAGCTCCTATGAACATTTGTGCACAAACCTTTATATGGACCTTAAATAAAATCTTCAAAGGTCCTATTTACAATGGGTTCACACCAATAACAATGGATTAAGAGTAAAAATAAGACCATGTTCCCCCCTCCCCCCTTTAGGGGACATAATCTAACACAGTTGTGATATCTCATTTTGGTTTTGATTTGCATTTCACTAGCAACTAATGATATCGAGCATCTTTTCATGTGCTTATATTACATGCATATATCTACTTTGATGGATTATCTGTTCAGATTTTTTGCTCACTTTTTAAAATTAGGTTGTTTTCTTATTATTGAGTTTTAAGTCTTTATGTATTCTGCGTACAAGTCCTTTATCAGATATCTGCTTTATGACTATTTTCTCCCAGTCTAAGGCTTGTCTTTTCATTCTCTTAACAGTACCTTTTGAAGAGAGGGAAATCTTAATTTTGATGAGGTTCAATTTTATCTATCTCTTTTTTATGATCGTAGTTTTGGTGTTGTATGTAAGAAATCTTTGCCTAACCGAAGGTTACAAAGAATTTCTCCTGCTTTCTTCTAGAAGTTTAATAGTTTTAGGTTTTCATTTAGGTTATGATTCATTTTTCTGAAAAATATTTTTTTTGCATGCTGTATGGTGGGGGTCACATTTCAATCTTTTTCCATGTTAGTATCCCCTTAGTGCAGCACCGTTTGCTGAATTTTTGTTTATTTGTTTTTTTCCTTGTTTGTTTGTTTGGGAAATGTATGAGCTGGGAATTGAACCCAGGTCTCCTGCATGGCAGGCAAGAATTCTACCACTGAACTACCCTTGTACTCCCATGTTGTCATTCATTTTGAGGTAATTTTGGCTTATGACAAGAGGTGTAGATTATAGTATTTCAGTTTTGTTTCGCATATGGGTATCTTATTATTCCAGCACCATTTGTTGAGAAGACTACCTTTTCTCAACTGAATTGCCTGTGCATCTTTGTTGAAATTAGTTGCCGATATATGTAAGGGTCTATTTTGGACCCTCTAGTTCATTCTGTTATCTCTCCTTACACCTACACTGTCTTGATTTTATAATAAGTCTCGAAATCAGGTGGTGTCAGAATTCCAAATGTGTTCTTTTGCAGAGTTGTTTTGGCTGTGGGTTTAATTCTTTTTCTAGTTTCTCAAGGTGGAAGCTTTCAGATCTTTCTTCTTTTCTAATACAGGTATTTTTGTGCTAATAAAATTTCTCTTAAGTACTGATTTAGTGGTATCCTACATATTTTGACATGCTATTTTTTTGTTTTCATTCAGTTCAAAATACTTGCAAATGCTCTCTAATACTTTTCATTTTCTCTTTGACCCACAGATTATTTAGATGTGTGTTATGTAGTTTGCAAATATGTGGGGGATTTTCCAACCTTACCAATTAATTTCCGTTATTGGAATTTAATTGATTTCCATTATGGTCGTAGAATATATCACTTTTTGGGACTTGTTTTATGTCCCATGTCCCAGAGTTTATTCTATCTTGAGTAACTATTCCATGTGCATGTGTATTGTATTGTAAGATAGAGAGTTCTAGAAATGTCAGTTAGCTTAGGTTGGCCAATATTGTTGCTGTCTTCTTGAAGTATTCTGTCTACTTGTTCTATTAATTGTTGAGGAAAAGATATTGAAATCTCTGGCTAATTAAAGATTTGTCTATTTCTCCTTGCAGTTCTATCAGGTTTTTCTTTCTTTTAAAGCTGTCTTATTAAGTGCCAAAAATTTTAGAATTTTTATATCCTCTTGGTAAACTGACTCTTTTATCATTATGAAATGACCCTCTTTGTCCTAGGTAACATTCACTGCTCTAAATCAGATTTTTTGTTATTAATTTTGCCTTTCTAGCTTTTTTTTTCAGTAGTATTAGCATGGTATATCTTTATCTGTTCTTTCATTTTTAACTAATTTGTATCTTTATGTTTAAAGTGGGTTGCTTATAGTTGAACTTTCCTTTTTAATCTAATTGGACAATATTTGCTTTTTCACTGGGGTATTTAAACCCTTTGCATTTTATATGATTACTTATATGTTACGTTTAAATCTAACATCTTACTGTTTGTTTTCTTCCTGTCCCATCTGTTCTTGTTTTTTTCCCCCTTCTCTTTTTCTGCTTTCTTTAGGATTGAGTGATTTTTATGATTACATTTTATCTCCTTTGTTGGTCTATTAGCTAAAAATCATTTTTTTTGTTGTTTTACGGTTTATAGAATGCATTTCCAACTTATCACAGTCTACTTTGAAGATATTATACCACTTTATGAATAACATGTTAACCTGAAAATAATCCTTTCCTCTCCTCCCATCCTTTGTGGTACTGTCATCATATATTTTATTGTCATTTATATTATAAATCCCTCAATATTGTTACTACTTTTGTTTAAACAGTCTATTTAAATACTAAAATAAATCTTACATATTAATTCATGTAGTTACCATTTCTCATTCTCTTCATTCCTTTGTGTAAATATCTGTTGATATCCATCTGGGTTCATTTTCCTCCATGAAGGATTTCTGTTATTACTTCTATAGTGAAGTTCTGGTGTGCCGGTGATGCAATTTTTAAATTTTGATGTGTCTGAAAAAGTCCTTATTTCATTTTCAATTTTGAAAATATTTTTGCTATTGACAATTTTTATCTTTTAGAAGTTAAAATTGTTGCTTCACTGTCTTCTTGCTTACATTTTTTTCTAACAGAATCTCTGTTGTCAACCCTATCTTTGTTCTTTTGTAGTTAGTCTGTTCTCTCACTGGTTGCTTTTAAGATTTTCTCATTATCACTGGTTTTGAGCAATTTGACAATGATGTATCTTAATGGTGTTTTCTTCATTTATCTTGTTATAATGTGCTTCTTGGATATGTAAGTTTATAAAATGTGGAAATTTTTGGCTATTGTTTCTTCAATTATTCTTTTCTGTCCACTGTCATCTATTGGTGCAACAAATCACGCCAAAATTTAGCAGCTGAAGCACACATTTATTTTCTTACATTTTCTGTGGGTCAGGAATATGGGCACAGCTTAGCTAGGTGCTTCCAACTTTGGGTTTCTCATGGAGACTGGCATCAAGTTGCAGTCATCTTAAGGCTTCCACTGGGGAAGAATTTACCAAGTTCACTCACCTGGTTGTTGGCAGGTCTTGGCTCCCTACCACGTGGGCCTCTCTACAGGACTGCTTCATGACATGGCAGCTGGCATCCTCCAGAATAAAGAGCTCCAAATAGACTGAGAGAGAGAGAGAGTACACCCAAAAAGGAAACTGGGGTCTTTTTTGTAATCTAATCTTGGAAATTATATTCCATTCCATCTGCCATATTTTTTTTATTAGAAGTGAGTCAATAAATCCAGCCCAGTCAAGAGGTGGGAATTATAGAAGAGTATGAATGTCAGGAGGCAGTGATCATTGAGGACCATCTTAGAGGCTTCCTACTCTCCCCACCCTTCTTTGGGAACTGCAATTACTCCTATTAGGCCACTTGAAGATGTTACAGCTCACTGATGCTCTGGTCATTTTTTTTAAGTTCCTTTTTCTCTCTCTGTTCCATTTTGAATCATTTCTATTGCTAGAAATGATTTATTGCTAGCCACCTTATTCTCACTCAATCATCAGCTAAATTTTCTCAAGTCAGGGTTTCCCTTGAGTTTCCCCCCTCCCTGTGGCACGGTGTTTCTCTCAAAGCATGAAGCTGGGGCAACTGTGGAGCTCACCTTATTTATTTTCTGTCTCTCTGAGATCACTGCCCTTTGTTGCCTGATATTCAGGGTCTTGAAAATCATTTTTCATATATTTGTTAGTATTTTGGGTTATTTCAGGAGTGAGGGTAAGCCTGTCTTTTATTACTTCATCTTGCTGGAAGTAGAAATCTGGTCTTCTGGCAAAACATTTTCCGTGAACATCAGTAACCTTACTAAAGTGGCATACCAAGTATTTTTTCCTTCCCTTTGTTGTAATGGTGGTTGAGATGAAGGAGAGACCCTGCTTACCTGTACGGAGACAGGTAAGGGGAGAAGTAGGAGAAGGGTTAGTTTCTTCTCTGTGCTGCTTTTCACAACCCTAACCATAGATTATTTCTCTAAAAATCATGTTGCACGCTGTCATTAAATTTCAATAATAGGCTATCCACCCATGGCTTTGGGGGCCCACAAACTCTGTTTGCAAGTGTTTTAGAAGATAATCTTTCTTGGTTCATGTCTATGACGTAAAATCAAGAGGCTGATTCATCTCCAGTAGTTTAATCAGACAATGTGGTACCATTCACTAATGGTTATTCATACGTCGGTGATATCTTACATATCCTATCTTCTGGCTGTGAAAAGAATACCGATTAGTTTGACTGTACCAGAATCCAATTAGCTTCCCTTCTTCTCATTTTATTATTTTTTTTAAAAATGTAATCTTGTTAATGTGAATTTTAATGGTGATTTATGGTAATAGTTTTCCTTTACCTTCTCATGTAATGGGAACTTTTTTTTTTTTTGAGGTCAAGGTGCAGCAAGGGCCTCCTTGCCCATAATTCTCTTTCTTTCCCATTTCCTGTAGTAACATTTTCTTAATATTTTTAATCTTTTACTTTTAACCATATTTCACTGCACCCCATTCTCAGGCTGACTTCGTGCACTCCTTTATGTCCATTTCACAAAGCACATGCTTCCTGCAAGGCTGTTCTTCATTAGCCGGGAAGGACAGGAAATGTTCATGCCAGCACTTTTGAGAACTCCTCATCTCCTAGAGCCAGAGTAAAAGAGTTCACACCAGGTTATGTAACCCAGAGGTTTCATCAAATGCTTTGGTCAGTGCAGGGGGCATTATCAGCTCAAAAGCAGCTAGGACTTTTCTAAAGGGGGAAAAGAGCCTTGATAAGTACATCAAGGATTAAATATTTGTTTTCTTTCCTGGAATTTGTCATGAATCCTGACATTTGTCCTTAGTAATACGCTGACTTCCACATTCCACATAGATAAGTACCAAATAATTACCAGAAAAATAATGCTGCAGTGTGGGAAATGGCACTGTCCCAGCTTGAAGGATCTAACGTGCCTTCCCAAGCCTCTACTGGAGAATTACTAAAGCACTAGGGAGAGACAGATGCCACAGCCTAGAAGCAAGAGGAAGCTTCCTGGAACTTTAGGAATTTGAGATAGTCAAGATTGCTGTGTTGAAGAGCACAAATTCCAGGGCCTAACTGCCTGGGTTCAAGCCTCAACCCTGCTACTTTTCAGCTAAGCAAACTCAGGCAAACTGTTCACTCACCCTGTGCCTCAATTTTGCCATCCATAAAATGGGAGAACAATCACCTCAGAGGATTGTTGTTTTGGGACAACAACTCAATCAAACTGTGTTATTTCATGGATGCACTTAGACCAGTCTGCCATTTATCAGTGCTAGCTGCCATTATTATTGTTTATTTAAGCAGAGGCTAGACCTGTGCTGTCCAATATGGTGCCACAAGGCACTGTGGCTACTGAAAACTTGAAATGTGGTTAATGACAGAACCACTGACTTTTAAATTTTATTTCATTTTATTAACAAATTATACCTGATTCAGTCATTGGAATACTTATGAGTATGTTTGGAACACATACTTTTCAACTGTATGTTTTTTCAATTGTAAATTATATAAAACCTAGCTAAAGACAAATCAAGCATTTCTGTTAAAAATTTAGTGTCCAAGATTCAAGGACTAGGTATTCAAAGAAAGACTGCAAAAATCCCTCAGTTTTTAAAATATATTGATTACATGTTAAAATGACAATATTTTTAATATATTGGGTTAAATGATATACAGTGAAATGAATTGCCCTTGTTTCTTTTCACTTCTTTATTGTGGCTACTAGACAATTTAGAATTACACAGGTGGCTGGTGGCATAATGGTCAGCATGGGGCTAGGTCACAAGTGACCGTGTTCACTTAGCTAAAATGTTTGGGCTTTATCCAAAGAGCATTGGTGAGGATACAGTACATAGGGACAAAACAGGATCAAGTTTACGTATTGGAAAATCTACTCTGGCTGCTGCATGGGGAAATGGCTTTGAGGAGAACAAGATCAGAGATAGGGAAATCAATTAGTTGCAGAAATATTGGCAAAGAGAGGATGGTGGTCGGAATGGTGGCAGGGCAGCATGGGTGGAGAAAGGAGACAGCCAGAGACGTGGTGAGGAGATGGACTTCCTCGTTAAGACACATGAGGGAATCCTACAGTCCATTTGGAATTGGTGGGATTCTCTGAGCCAGTGCCTAGAGGATGAAGAGCAGAATGTAATTTAAGTGTCAAACTAAGTCCCTCTAACAAAATCACCCCTGACCCTTCAGTCCTGTTAATCAGACTGCAGAGGTTCCCACAGCCAAAATACTGCTTTTAGGAACTACCGACTCTTCTATTCTTTCTGAATTTGCTCCTAAATTAAGAAGCACTAAATGAAATCCAGAAACTCTAACTCTTCTTTAAACAACAAACACGCCAGACATATCTCCGCGCCTGTCCTACGGTCTCACTGCCATCTGGTGCACATTGTTAACAGTCCTCGCTTTGTGCTCAAAAGGCTTCCAGAATTCAAAGGAATTGTTTGAAAAATGAGGATAAAAGAGGAGGCCCTTTGGAGACATTCCTCCCTCAGGGAAGCATCACAATCCCACAGAAAGAACACAGGCTTTGAAGCCAGGCACACCTACCCCTGGATCTTAGTCTTGCCACTTTCCAGTTCTAAGTCCCAGCACATGAAAGACTCACAATCAATATTTGTTGAACAGATGAAGTTTGCTTAATTTTGTGGAGCCTCAGTTACCTGAGCAGTATAAATGAGGTAATTTATTCCACCAGGAGAACTTGACATGAGGAAATTATTTTGTACGAAAAAGTGTTGGGCACTTCATTGAATGATAGCATTTATAATTACAACTGGAAATAAAATTTTAAAAGAGGGTGAAACAATTGGTGGCACATTTCAGATAGTACATGTGGCCCATTTTGCCTTCAAACTACCATTTTGCGTATTTCCAGGACAATAGGGGCATGGTTGTCCTATATCTCTTAAATGTTGAGGTAATACTAAAGCCCAAGACTTTGTTGTGAGCATTGACCTTCAGCCTTCTCTCTGCAAGTCTCTGAGCAGGGCTGAGTAACCTCTGAGAGCACTGCCTTTGCTGTTCTTTGTCTCCTTTTCACAGTCATTCTTCCCCAGCTTCAGTGCCCTCCTCTGTTCTGGGAGAGAAACCTCAGAAACTCAAAATGCTGAAAGGAGAGCACAGGAGGAATGGGAGCCAGGAACAAAGGTCTTGGATTACCTACACATTGATTGACTGAGATTGGCTCTCCTTGAAATGACAGCTGACACTATTGTGTGTTAGCCAAAAAGACTGAGTATGTAAGCAGCAGTCTCCAAGTTTGGCTTTTTATCACAGCTTAAGCAAATATTTATGTATAAAGTACTAAAAGAAGGCCATTTGCTCTTTCTCTGTCTTCTAAGAACAATTCAACTTTTCTTCTCAAACATTTTACAAGCAACTAACAAACTCTCACCAGTGGATTGAAAAGAGAAAACCAAAGAGCCACTGAAGGGTATGAGGTAGACTGTCAGGTGGTGCTGAGAAATGGCCAAGAAATGGAAAAGTGTGCCCAGACGGGGACATTTGCCATGCTCAGATTCTCCAGAGAAATAAGACCTGGAATCTTTCATCCAACCATACCACCCCCACCCTTGTATCCTCCTATGCCTGATCCTGCTGGAAGATATGATCCTTATCATCAAAGATTTTATAATTCACCAAGAGGGACAAATACATGCTTGAAATAAACAGAATTTGACTACGTACTTAACGGAGGTGATATGACTATAAGTGGAAGAAGAGTTTCTGGAAAGGAGAATCAATGCTGGCTAATGATGTTGGAAAGGTCTATATAAAGAAGATGGAGGTTAAGATAAGATAGGCTATGAAGGATGAGTAAGATTTCAATAAAAAAGAAGATGGGCATAAGAAAGTGATGGTGTGGTTGAGTGCAGGTAAGTGTCTGTGCGTTTGTGTTTGTGGGGAAAGGAAGACGCAAAGGCCAGGAGTTTTAATAAGCAAAGTAGATGTTATTCCCTCAAAATCTTCAACCTTAAGCAGTATTTCACTCAGTCCCCTGCTGGATTTTCCCCCCTTTCTCAAGCGCTATCATGGTCAGGTTCATGTGTCAACTTGGCCAAGTGGTGGTACCTGTTTGTCTGGTTGGGCAAGTGCTGGCCTGTCTGTTGTGATGAGGCCATTTCATAAAATTAAACCATGATCACCTCAGCTGCATCCACAGCTGACTCCATTTGTAATCAGCCAAGGGGAGGGTCTTCTTTAATGAGTGATGCTTAATCTAATCAGTGGAAGCCTTCTAAGGAGGATTCAGAAGAGACAGGTTCTCTTCCTGCTTCAGCTGGCGAGCCTCTCCTGTGGAGTTCATCCTGACCCTCCATCGGAATTGTTGGCCTCACAGCCTGCCCTACAGATTTTGGACTCTGCATTCCCACTTTTACATTACATGAGACGCTTTTATGAATTTTATATTTGTGAGCATTTCCTGTTGATTCTGTTTCTCTAGAGAACTCTAACTAATACAACTTTGTACCAGGAGTGGTTCTTAAGAAACAGAATCTTAAAAGTGGGTTTTTACGAATGGTTTTCTATTCTGACTGGACTCAAAGGCACTAAGGACTCTGATTCCCATAATCAGAATGACACTCCCAATCCATGGAGTGAATTGACAAAAGAAATAGTCAAAACATCAGCATTCGATTCTCCTAATGCTTCCCTTGTATGAAGCCAGGCTCTGGGGGATAATGTTTTTGACACCCTTATGGAGTTTTGTGGAAATAAGAGATATAGAGATGTTGGCTGGTTGTTGTTAGATACACTGGATACATTAAGCAGTGAAAGGGATGGGCTTAAGGCTTCAAACGAGAAGCTTAAGCTCCCTCTGACAGATGTAGAAGTTTCTATGAGCATTCTGAAAGAAAATCTTATTTCCTGTAGCCGTAGATTGAGATGTCTGAAAATCAGATCTCAGAATCTTATTGTTAGAGTAGCAACTTTATAACATAAACTGAAATCTCAATGTTGCATGGTGTTTGCCGTTACAGTGTGGGCATTGATTGGAAAGGAGTGGGACCCTGAAAAATGGGATGGTGACATACGGATTGATAATGATGTTGGGAGTGAGGTTGAAACCCTAGGTCATGCTGAGTCTTCTCTAGATAACCCTGTAATAGTCTTCCCCGAGGATATAGCCGCCCCACCTCCAGCATGCCTTGAGGAGTTGGCCACCCAACCTCCACCTGAAGGGATTAGCTCTAGAGTGATTAATCCTGTTTCACCAGATGAAACTGCAAATGAATGCCCTGAAGCAAATGGCTTGGAAGATATTTCTATTTCTTCTTATGATCCACCCCCACCACTCCTCATTTCTTCCAAATCTGTAACTAGACTAGAGTCCCAACAGGCCCCTAAAGGTGAGGTACAAAGTATCACACATGACGAGGTACATTATACTCCAAAAGAACTGTGTGATTTTTCCAATTTATATAGATAGAAATCAGGGGAATATGTGTGGCAATAGATTTTAAGGGTGTGGGATAATGGTGGGAGGAATATAAGGCTGGATCAGGCTGAATCTATTGATATGGGCCCACTAAGCAGAGATTCTGCATTCAATGTTATAGCTCGAGGGGTTAGAAAAGGCATTAACAGTTTGTCTGGATGGTTGGTTGACACATGGATCAAAAGGTGACCGACATTACCTGAGGTTGAAATGCTAGAACTGCCCTGGTATAATGTAGATGAGGGGATCCAGAGGCTTAGAGAAATTGGAATGTTAGAGTGAATTTATCATGCAAAGCCTGCTCTTACACCCCAGGACTGTCCAGAGGATTCACCTTTTACCAGAACAGTGAGAAATAAATTTGTGAAACTAGTGTCATCATCCCTGAAGTGCTCTGTAGTTGCACTTCTCTGTTGGCCAGGTATTACTGTAGGATCTGCTGTCACTGAGCTGGAATCCTTAAACACAATGGGGATGACTGGATCCCTAGTTGGCAGAGGCCAGGTGGCAGCACTTAATCACCAAAGACAGGGTGGACATGGCTATTATAATAGACAGCAAACTCAAAACAAGAGTCAAAATAATATGACTCACAGAGATTTGTGGCATTGGGTAGTAAATCATGGGGTCCCTAGAAATACAATAGATGGACAGTCTACTAAATTCTTGTTCAAGCTGTATAAACAAAAGAGTTCTAGGTGAAGTGAACAGAAGTCTAACCTGAATTGCAAAAACACAGAGTCACGGCCCCTTAATCAATTTCCAGACTTGGGACAGTTTACAGACCCTGAGCCCCTTGAATGAAGGGGAGGCCAGGTCCCTTTGGGGGAGAGCTCTGTTTCACTGCCACAAATTTATACCATTAATCTTCCTCCAAAGCTTCCCCAAGGAGAGCAACGGCCTTTTACCAGGGTAACTGTGCATTGGGGAAAAAGAAAGGATCAGATATTTCAGGGATTATTAGACACTGGTTCAGAAGTGACACTAATTCCAGGGAACCCAAAACATCACTCTGGTCCACCAGTCAGAGTGGGGGCTTATGGAGGCCAGGTGATCAATGAAGTTTTAGCTCAGGTCCATCTCACAGTGAGTCCAGTGGGCCCCCGGACCCATTCTGTAGTTATTTTCCTAGTTCCAGTATGTATAATTGGTATAGACATACTGAGCAACTGGCAGAATCCTCTAACTTGTGCAGTGAGGGCTATTATACTGGGAAAGGCCAAGGGGAAGCCACTAGAACTGCTGCTACCTAACAAAATAGTAAATCAGAAGCAATACTGGATTTCTGGAGGGATCGCAGAGATTACTGCCACTCTTAAGGACTTGAAGGATGCAGGGATGGTGATTCCCTTCACATTCCCATTCAACTCTGCTATTTGGCCTGTGCAGAAAACACATGGGTCTTGGAGGATGACAGTGGATTATTGTAAGCTCAAGCAGGTGGTAACTCCAATTGCAGCTGCTGTTCCAGATGTGGTATCATTGCTTGAGCAAATCAATACATCACCTGGTACCTGGTATGCAGCTATTGATCTGGCAAATGCTTTTTTCTCAAAAGCTGTTAGTAAGGACCACCAGAAACAGTTTGCTTTCAGCTGGCAAGGTCAGCAATATACTTTCATTGTCCTACCTCAGGGGTATATCAACTCTCCAGCCCTATGTCATAATCTGGTCCTCAGGGAACTTGATCATTTCTCCCTCCCACAAGATATCACACTGGTCCTTTATATTGATGATATCATGTTGATTGGACCTAGTGAGCAAGAGGTAGCAACTACACTAGACTTATTAGTAAGGCATTTGTGTGTCAGAGGATGGGAGATAAATCCAACAAAAATACATGGGCCCTACACTTCAGTGAAATTTCTAGGTGTCCAATGGTGTGGGGCATGTCAAGATATCCCTTCTAAGGAGAAGGATAAGCTTCTGCATCTGGCCCTTCCTATGACCAAAAGAGATACAATGTCTAGTTCGTCTCTTTGGATTTTGGCAACAACATATTTCTCATTTGGGTGTGCTATTCCAGCCCATTTATTTACCAAAAAGCTGCTAATTTTGAGTAGGGACCTGAAACAACAGGAGGCTCTGTGATGGGTCCAGGCTGCTGTGCAAGCTACTCTGCCACTTGGGCCGTATGATCCAGCAGATACAATGGTGCTGGAAGTGTCAGTGGCAAATAGAGATGCTGTTTGGAGACTTTGGCAGGCCCCTATAGGAGAATCACAATGCAGACCCTTAAGATTTTGGAGCAAAGCCTTATCATCTGCTGCAGATAACTACTTTCCTTTTGAGAAACAGCTTTTAGCCTGCTACTGGGCCTTAGTAGAGACTGAACGCTTAACCATGGGCCACCAAGTTACCATGAGACCTGAGTTGCCTATCATGAG
>PVIY010053642.1:0-14586 GCA_004026745.1 Myrmecophaga tridactyla | reverse complement strand
CCAGACCTAAGACAACCCAGAGTTACAATGGTTTACGGATGGGAGTTTTGTGAAAGAAGGAGTCAGAAAGGCAGGATATGCTATTGTCTCTCTGCAGGACGTCGGATAGGCAAAGCCTCTACCCGTGGGACCTGGGCCCAGAAGGCTGAGCTCGGAGCCCTCACTGGGGGGTTGTCGTAGTTAGATTCAGATGTCAACTTGGCCAGGTGAACGCACCTAGTTCTGCTGCTGTGGACATGAGCCAATGGTACGTGAACCTCATCTGTTGCTGATTACACCTGCAGTCGGCTAGGAGGAGTGCCTGCTGCAATGAATGATGTTTGACTTAATTGGCTGGTGCATAAATGAGAGAATATAACATAGCACAGCCTAAGCAGCTCAGCATACCTCATCTCAGTCCAGGCCACTCAGCCCAGGCCTTTGGAGGTACAGAAAGAAATCACCCTGGGGAAAGATGTTGGAACCCAGCAGCCTGGAGAGAAGGCCAGCAGAGATCACCCTGAGCCTTCCCACCTAAGAAAGAACCTCAGTGGAAAGTTAGCTGCCTTTCCTCTGAAGAACTAACAAAATAAATCCCCTTTTATTAAAAGCCAGTCCATCTCTGGTGTGTTGCATTCTGGCAATTAGCAAACTAGAACAGGGGTCAACGTGAGAATCGGGGAAGAAAATTAATCCCCAACTGACTCAGCGCACCTCTCTGGCTCTGCGTGCTCTCAGCCGTCTGTAGGAGGGAGGGCTGCTCAGTGGGGACGGGTGCCCTCCCAGGCACTCCCAGGGGCCTGCCCGCCTGCTGGAGGCTGTGCTGCTCTCCCACAAGGCTGCAGTGGTTCACGGTCAAGGGCACCAGGCCTGACTCTCCGATGGCTAAAGGAGACGGCAGGGCAGGCAGGGCCACTAAGACGGCCGCCCCGGCCAGTCCCTGACGTCTCTTCCCCACTGAGACTCCTGTTTACACTCAAGAGGAGGGAAAACCCGCCAAGGGGTCAGGGTGTGAGTGTGAAGTGCAGGGGCGGCTTACTACAGACAGGAGCAGACTCCCGCCTAGTGAGGTCAGCGGGAAGGCCTGCAAGGCCTCTGCCAAGCTCCCCACCTGGGTGGAGAGGCTCTTGCCACCTAAGGGCCAAGAGTACTTGAAGGGCAAAATGTGGCCAAAGCCATTAAAAAGGCTGCGCACCGGGCCTTGTGCGCCATTTACAACCCAAATTCCAGCAGCCGTGCCAGGCCCCCAGCCCTGACACTCCCTGTTCAGCAGCGAGGTCCGCTCACCCAAGCATCTCCCTGCCAAGCATTCATATGCCTACTAGTCCTGGGAGATGCCTTTACGGGGGCGAGGGAAGCCATTCCTACTCCAACAGAAGCAGCTGATGCAGTCTCTAAGCTGCTCCTTAAATAAGCCATGCCTTTAAGGGCTGCCTGTTTCTACCCACGGCAGCGATGGGGCGGCCTTCGTAGCCACACAACTCAACGGGCAGCAAAGGCTCCTGGCATAAAATATCACCTCCACTGCGCCTGGAGACCACAGTTCTCTGGAAGGCAGAAAGAGGCAATTAAATCCTGAAACAAAGATCAGCAAAGCCAGGTCAAGAGACCCACACGCCATGGGGACCAAATGGTTCCTTAGTACACCTCAGAGCACGCTTAGCCCAGAGGAGCCTCTCCAGCTGGGCACCTTTGACGGGATACGCTGGAGACCATCTTTAACCCAGGATGTAGTGTTGAGTTCCATCATCTAACCAAGAACTTCACTTCCCTAGGAATCACACAAAAAGCTCACACAGGACCTAGAGGCTAACTTTCTTCCTGCCCCAGAGCCAGACTTCCCCGCCCCTCAGGTAAAACCCAGGGACCCGGTCTTCATCAAGACCCGGCAAGAAAGCAGGCCCAGCTCCCAGCGGGCGCCCAAGGAGGGGACACAAAGTCAGTGGACTCTCCAGTTGGGGTCCAGAGTCAGGCTCCCCAGCCAGGACCCCGCAGACCCTCCTGCCCAGAAAGAACACTACAGTTGAGGGGTTACACTCTACTAAAGGGGCAGGACCAACTCCCTCCCTCCCTCCCTCGCACATTACTGTTCCTTGCACCTCTCATCCTATGGGAACATCCCTTGAAGCCCTCACGAAAGACACCGCCCATTGCCTCAATCTGCCCCAGCGCTGGCTGGCTGTGCCCTAGGGATTCTAGACCCGCTGTAGCTTAGCTGGCCAACAGCTCACACTGGAGAACTTGCCTCTTCTACGAGAACAGTGCTGCTTTTAAGTCAACCACTCAGATGAAATTCAAGAGAACATACAGGGCCTTTGGGAGCAATCCCAACAAATTAAAAACAATGCTGGAACAGGACTGATTGTAAAAACTCAGAAATGGATAGCACAATACTATATGAAGGGGGCACAGCAACATAATTACACTGAAGGAAGCTATATGTGAGTCCGAGAGAGGGAGAAGGCCTGGGGGCACCAGAAGGAAACCAGGTATTTACGTGACACCTGAGACTCAGAGTTAGAGCTCTGAAGCTATGAAAGTCAGCAGTATCCCATACAGGAACTGTTTTAAAATGTTGAAAAAGGGATCAGACTTTGACTGGAGATACGAAGGAAGCTGAGCTGGATAGGACTAACGTAAATCAGAATGCAGGAAAGATAGCGGGTAAAGACTGTGATGGTATAACTTACGAATGCTTAGAGTGGACAATGATGGTGATTAAGTGTACAAATATAAAAATGTTTTTGCATGAGGGAGAACAAATGAATCTCAACATTGCAAGGTGTCGAGAATGGGATGGTATATAGGAAAAAATACAATAATTGCTAGGATTTATAATCAACAATAACACTGTAATATGCTTCCACTGAATGTAACAAAGGCATTTTGCCAAAACTAAATGTCAGCAGGTGGGGGGTATGAGGGAGCGGTATGGATTCTTTGTAGAAGAAAAGGAAATGTCTTATATAGATTATGGTGGTGAAGGCATGTCTATTTACTGAGGTTGGATTATATGTTGTGTGAATAAAACTGTTAAAAAATGAACAGACAGAAACAAATACTAGAGAAAATGCAGAGAGAGAGATGCACCTATTCACTGCTGCTAAGGAAACTGAGATGCAGCCCCTTGGAGGGCAGTGTGGTGACTGCACAGGAGGCCGGGGTGGGGCTGCCACAGGATGCTGAAACCCTGCTGTTAGGTTTACACTTGGAGGAACTGAGTGTGGGGACAAGAATGGCCATTTGCACACTAGTGTTTATGAGGCAGTGTGCACAATTCACAAATGGATGAGGTGGCCTAAGGGTACAACTGAGGAACGATACATACAATGGACTACTGAGAAGGAATGAGAAGGACTACTGCAAGAAAGAATGAAGTTGTGAGGCATGCAACTAGGTACATGAACCTTGACTGTAAGATGAATGAAATGGCAGAAGAAAAAAGACAAACATTATCCTGCCACACTCATATGGACTGACTATAATATACAAACTTGGTGAACTAAAGCCAAGAGCAGGGGTTCTCAGGTTGGGGCCTACAGTAAAGGGTCCTAGACTGTCAGCTCCCACAGCAGTCACATCTATTCAGGATGGGTAACTGTTACTGCTAAATTCTGAGATGCCAAGTTGTTTGTATATAACCTTGCTGTTTCCAGAAACTTCAGGTTATTTATGTGACACCTGAGACTCAGAGTTAGAGCCCTGAAGCTACGAAAGTCAGCAGCACCCCATATAGGAACTGTTTAAAATGTTGAAAAAGGGATCACCCTTCTATTGGAGATATGAAGGAAGCTGATCTGGATAGGACTAATGTAAATCAGAATACAGGGTAATGCATAATATCGTTCATATTTTAAAACTTCAATTTGTGTGTGAGACCAAAGGAAGAAATGTTAATTTGGTGCAAAATTTATATTTTAGATAATGCATTATCTAATTTAATTTGTACATCAGTTTATTTGAATACCATAAATACATGGAATCTTGACTAGGGCATGAGGTCTTGTTGGTTTGTCCAGGTTAGCGTGATGCCCCGATATATCCCAGAGTAATTCAGGCAGACAATAAAAAAGTATTTGCAAAGTCCACTTGGGGGTCTGGGGAGAAAGAAGGAAATATACAACCTCCCCATCTGGAGAATTCCTGATATTCTCACAAACAGCAGGGACCACCAAATCAATAGGTCAAGCCCTTGATCTTGGGGTGTACCCCTATGAAACATTCCTGCAAAGAAGAAGCTAAGCTTACTTATAATTATGCCTAAGAGTCACCCCCAGAGAACCTCTTTTGTTGTCACCCCCAGAGAACCTTCTTTTAGAGCCCTCTCTCTAGGCCAACTCGGCAGGTGAACTCACCGCCCTCCCTGCTATATGGGACATGACGCCCAGGGGTGTAAATCTCCCTGGCAACATGGGACATGACTCCGGGGACGAGCTGGGACATGGCATCCCATGAGATTGAGAAAGCCTTCACAACCAAAATGAGGAAGAGAGAAATGAGACAAAAATGGCTGAGAGATTTCAGAGTCGAGAGGTTATCTTGGAGGTTATTCTTACACATTATATAGATACCCCATTTTAGTTTCTGGTGTATTGGAGTGGCTGGAGGGAAGTACCTGAAACTGCTGAGCTGTGTTCCAGTAGCCTTGATTCTTGAAGACAATTGTATAACAATATAGCTTTCACACTGGGACCGGGTGACTGTGAAAATCTTGTGTCTGACACTCCTTTTATCCAGAGTATGGACAGATGAGCAAAAAAATGAGGATAAAAAAATAAATAATAGGGGGACAATAAAGGGTAAAAAATTGGGTAGACTGCAATACTAGTGGTCAATGAGAGGGAGGAGCAAGAAGTACGGGATGTATTTTTATTTCCTTTTCTGGAGTGATGAAAATGTTCTAAAAATGATCATAGTGACGAACACACAACTACGTGATGATATGGTGAGCCAATGATTGTATGCATGTGGAGATTTCTCAATAGAAATACTTAAAACAAAGCAATGCTGGAAGCAGCTAGAATCCTTTTCCACATCTGCCTAATCTAACCACTTGGATCCTTCTTTTTCTAGGTCCTTTAATTCCTTTTCTTCTCATTCTTACGTTTGGCCCATATATATTTAACCTGTTGTTAAATTTGCTTCCAATAGGCTACAAGCATTCCACAGTATGCTCACGCTCACCCGCAAATATCAAACTGCTGCAGACCAGGACCACCCTTCCCTCACCCTCCCTAGGAGAGAGAAAGAGTTTTACATCCTGCCTGGTAGGGCCTACGGCCCATAAACAGCAGGAAGTAATTTCTAACCCTTCCAGGGGGGAGTTAACACAGGATAGAATGGGGCATCGAGGCTGTGCTTCCTGGTTTCTTAGCCAGCTCTGAAAGAGTTAACGCACAACTACAAGTTCCCCAGGACAAGAACTTACCCTAAAGCCCTGAACCCCAGCCCCACCCCCGACTCCCAGAGCCATAAACCCTGTCAAATCACGGCCCGGGATGGACTCTTCATTAATAACAGAAAGCCTGGTGTCATAAAGATTGTTAAACTACGTGCCCCAAACAAACTTTTGAGTGTGCGGCAGAGACAGAGCCGCACAAGCAGGGATAGCTCTCTCTTTCTGAAACAAAGAAGACACCTGCTATTCAAAGGTCAAAACAAAATCGCTGCTAGCAAAACCTCCCTATAAAACAAGCTAAGTCCACGTCACTCGCTGCATGTCTCTCTTGCTATTTCTTCAGCGTGTACTAATCTCTCAGTAAACTCTAGTACGTACTGCTACCTGCCTTCTCATCCGTGAATTCTTATTCGCGGCGAGACTCCGACCTGGAGTGGGGCTCCAGTTACAGCCAGGGTTGACAAGGATGCAGAGAACTGGAACTCTCCATTGCTGGTGGGAACACAAAATCCTACAGCCACTCTGAAAGACTTTGGCCACTTCTCATAGATGTCAGCACACATCTCGTATGACCTAACATTCCATTCCTAGATATTTATCCAAGAAAAACAAAAATGTATGTTTGCACAAAGACTTGTATATAGAAAGTGTTCATAGAAAAACTGGAAACAACCCAAATGTTCACCAACAGATAAAAATGTAAATAAATTGTGGTAAATTGAAAATATTGATATGCACAACAATATGGATGGGCCTCAAAATATTATATGCTGAGCCAACCCAGTCACAAAAGCATACACAGTTTGATTTCACTTGTGTGAAATCCCTGAACAGGCCAAACTGGTCAATAATGACCCAAAGCAGGCGGAAAGCAACTGCCGTGACTAGGTGGTCTGGGGTCGGGCTGGCAGGGAGACGGACTTTGCAGGTAGGCACATCCCACGTTCTGATTATGGCGGTGGCTATGCACAGGCATCCACTTGTCAAATTTCATCGTCTTACATACTCAAAATTTTAAAATAAAGGGCTTGAATGGGTATTTCTCCAGAGAGGCTCTCCAGGTGGCCAATGAGCCCAGGAGGGGATCTGCAGCACCGCTGTCACCCGGGAACGGCCGGCCAACGCCTGCAGGAGGGCTCTGGGGCTCGGGCCTCCTTGCAGCGCCCCCAGGGCTGGAGTGAGGGGAGAGCCGTGAAGTCCTGCTCCTCAGGGTAGCCCGTCCAGCAAAGGGGAGGCCCAGTGACAGCAAGGGAGGGAACCACCCCAGTGGCCCCCTAATGAGGACCGCACCCTTCACACTCCCTCCACACAGGGAGCCACACAGCCAGGAAAAGGCGCGTGCTCTGCGGGGGACAGTCCCCCAAGGGGTGTGTGTGTGTGTGTGTGTGTGTGTGTGTGAGACACAAGTAAGGGCACAGCAGCATCTAGAGAGGTTTCTGCTCCTCAGCTCTGCTGACACAGAACATCCTTTGCTGCGGGGCTGCCCTGAGCACTGCAGGTTTAGCAGCACCCCCGGCTGCCACCCATGCAGGGCCAGGAGCACCTCCTTCCTCAGGGGACAACAAATAGTCCAGACACTGCAGTGTCCAGCGAATAAGAGAGTAGTTATTGCACAGAGAAACTGAAGGGATTGGTGCTCAGCTGTCCCTGTTCAGGGAGGGGTGGAGACTTTTGCCTGCATACCTTTCCTGGCTTCCTAATTTTTGCACCATGTAAACGCAAGGCTTGGCGGTTCAGAATGACCTAGTCAAAGCTTTAAAAAGGAGTATAATATAGATATCACCTTTTTAGTTAAGACATAACAGAGAGGCTGGAGGGAACTGCCTGAAAATGTAGAGCTGTGTTCCAGTAGCCATGTTTCTTGATGATAGTATAATGATAGAGCTTTCACAATGTGACTGTGTGATTGTGAAAACCTTGTGTCTGATGCTCCTTTTATCTACCTTATGGGTAAATGAGTAAAAAAATACGGATTAAAAACAAATTTCTTAAAAAAAAGTAGTATAATGCAGGAAGCCTGGGTTTGATTCCCGGACTATGCACCACCACCCCCAAAGTAGTATAGACAAATGATTGTAGACATGGAAAGACTTCTGTGATCATTTAAACCCATCGGGTCAAAATAAGTTATAATATTAATTCTTCTACTCAACAAAGATCTAAGGGCATGGTCCGCCAGGCCGTGCTCGAGATTTCTTACACATTTATAACAGAGGAGTAAACGAGGCACAGTGGAAGAACTTGCCCTGGATGACACGGCCAAGGAGGCCAGCCCCTGCCAGGGCATCGCTCCCACTGGCTGGCCCCGCAGCCCCCACTGCCCTCTTCCTGGTTCCTTCTCTGTGCCGGGCACTGGCTTAAGGACTGGGGAGCCTACAACCCACAGCCCCTTGCCTCAGGGAGCCCCAGAGGCTCTCCACATGGCCCATCACATATGGGGAAACCAAGCCTAAGGTGGCACGACCTGCCCCCGTGCCCAGAGCGAGGAACCAGCAGAGCAGCCGCGTTGAGCCATCACCTGGCAGGGCTGGGAGCTCCTCGCTTGGGGTGCTGGGGTGGTGGGGACCTTGGCATCGTGCTCATCTGTGCACTGCCCTGGCCGCCCTGGTTTCTGGCCAGGAGCCGGCGTGGCCCTCGCTGGGGCCTCTTGTACGGGTCAAGCCCTTCTCTTGTTGCTTTGCAGATTTTCTGTCTGGCTGTCACCATTTTACAATAGTGCGTCTGGGTTTTCAGTTTTGTCTTTCCTCTAATTTTGTTTTCCAATTTTCTATGCCAACACTGATCATGTGTGTGAAAAGCCAGATGGCCCTGTACAAACCCATTCCCTCCCTCCCACTCACCAGATGCGGGAGCTTGGAAAGGGGACCAGGGGGCTCTAAGGGCCCCCAGCAGGAGACCTGTGGTGAGACCCTGTCCCTCCAGCCCCCGCCTCCCAGGCTCCCTGGCCTGATCGCTTGGCCCTGTAGGGACAGAGGCCCACTGGTTAGAAGTGAGGAAATCGAGGCAGGGACAAGCTCGGGACACGTTCCCAAAGCCACATGGGGAGGTAGGACTGAAACACAGGTCTGGGGTCAGGGTGACAAGGCAGCCAGCAGGACCCGTGTGGACTGGGTGCCCCGAGCAGGGGGTGAGGGGCCATGGGATGCCGGGAGCCACATCACAAAGAGGCAAGTGGGCTTCCTTAGAAGGGAATATTTTCAGGAGGGTGGGGAGAGGAGGGCATGCTCTCCCGGGGAGCAAATTCCAGGGCGAGGCATTGTGGGCAGGAGGCTGGGCCGTCTGGGGGAGGGAAATGAGGTCAGTGGGGTCTGCCTGGCAGCCAAGGGGTCTGAGGGGCACAGGACCCCACCTTGTCCTAACTGCCTTTCTCTGAGTTGGGACTGAAATCCACCTGAGGCTCCAGAAGGGCAGCTGGCAGGCATGCTGAAGGGCAGAGGACTTGAGCCAGGACACCTGAGACCCAGGTCTGCCATGACTGCCCACACCCCACACTGCCTCACCCAAGGCACAGGGGCTTTGAAGGGCCCAGGCAGCTTTGTAATCAACCCCCACGAGCAACCGGGCAAAGGAGGGGGCGCCCAGGAAGAACTACTTTAGACTGGGTGGGAGGAGGGCTTTGGGGAGGTGGCATGAGCCTGGGTGACAAAAAAGCCAAGATAGGGAGCATTACAGGCAGAGGGAACAGCAGCTCAGACCCTGCAAGGCCTCGTGCCAGGGCAGCTCCCAGAGTACCTTGAACAGATGAGGGGCAGGACCCCATGGCTGCAGGCACATGAGCCCCAAGGGAGGGTAGTGACCCACACAGGGCAGGGATACCAAGGATAGGACAGCAGCTGAGGCTGGAGAGGGAACCGCCGCCAGGCATATGCTTAGCAGACACAGCCACCTTGCCAGAGTCCTGGAATCACCCTAGAGCCCTCAAGCCCTGGGTGATGCCAGGGCCAGAGGAAACTGGAAGGCTCTCCTTTCAGGTCAGAAAATCCCCATCTCTCCTAAACGGAGGGTCTGGACCAGCGTTCAGCAAGCCCACCATGGAGACGGCCAGCCCCGCAGCTTGCGGAGCTACCCCATGATGCACAAGGCAGCCCGCAGCGGGCTTGTGCCCTGAATCGGATCTCAGCTGCCCCAGCTGCCCACCCACCCCTCACCCAGACTCCTCACTCCTTACGGATTCAGACAAAGGCCCTAGAGAATCAAACTCGGGCAGGCACGTGTCCAGAGGTAGTGCCGGGCCGGCTCATTTAACCCGTGCCTTCGTCTGTCACAGAGCTAAAGGCTGGAGTCTGCGCTGACCCCAGAGCCAGCAGCCTTCCAGACTTAAAAGGTCTGTGGGGAGCAGGACGCCGAGGGCCACGCCACCTGCTTAGCCCCTTGCTGCATGCCCACCCCGCATCAAGAGCACATGGGGATGTGATCAGGGACAGGGAGACGCACAAAAGGAGACCCAGGCAGTGGGGAGAAGCCGGCGGACATCTTTATTCCCGGGGGGCTCAGGAGCTCTTGGTGGGGCGGGCCCTCTTCCTCTTCACCATCACGGGCTTCTGGCTGCGCAGAATGGCGCTGGCTCTGCGGATGGCGGCCTGGGGGCAGGTGGCGGCTCAGCGGGAACCCTCCCTCCAGGGCAGCCCCGTCCCCAGCCTCCCCGGGCGCCCCCTCACCATGCGCAGGTCCGGGCGGTACTTGTTCTTGCGGATCATGTGGCGGATGCTGCTGAGCGTGGCCCGGGCATTCTTGTTGATGGTGGTGCGGACGTAGGACGTGGCTGGCTTGCGCTGGCCTGAGGGGAGGGCCAGGCTGGGGCTCAGTTTAGCTGTCTGGGGACCCCTTGCCTTCAGTGCCACCCCCCTATCTTGGTGCCATCTGTCCCCATCGGCTTGCAGTGCAGTGACAAGGCTCTGCCCTGAGTGCCACACACACCTCCCCCTGGAAGCCCTCCGTCACCCTCTACCACCACCTCCGCTCTAGAGGCAGCCACAGCCAGGCGGGAGTTCTCTTGTCCCAGGCCACAGGAATATAGGGGAGCTACAGGAACAACAGACTCCAGTGCGACAGGGAAAGTACAGGCGAGGGGGCGCCAGGCAGATAACACTGGAGCTTTAGTACAAAGAAAAGAAGCTCCTCTCCCTGCCCTGACCTCCCAGGGCCAGAGCTGCACCCTCTGGGGTGCCAGGGAGCCAAGAGGGCAGGGCACAGGATCCAGGGTGTGCCCTGTGGGACAAGCACCTGCCTCTCCCCTGTGCCAACAAGCCCAGGCTCACTGATGGGCTAGGAGGAAACACCCTTTTGCTGGGCCATGAGCCCCCAGCCCGAAAAAAGGATCTAAAGTTAGATCTGAAGGTGGGTCACTAACAAGAAAGGACCCACCCCACCATCTAGAGAGTAATTTAGCATTGGCTTTGACCCAGCTGCTAACCTGAGTGAAACCCAGACTCCTCCTCATACCAATCCTTCACAACCCAAAAAGACACCTGAGAGCAAAATCCAACTCACCAGAAAAGGGTCAAAGAACCCCGGGGGCCCACTGTACCAGTAGGCAAGTAACTGGCTACTGTTCCTGAGCAAGGACCTCTCCCTCCGGTGTGGTCAGGGAAAGCCCCTGAGGTCATGAGCCAGCAGGCGGGCCAAGGTCTCATTGCTACTTCAGTACAAGGGTACCTACCCACTACCCAGCCAGGACCAAGCCCAGCCCCAACAAAAACCTAACACTGGTTCCTACCTTTGAAAACACCCCAGTTAAGAACAAACGTGGAGACTAGATACCCTCCTGACTCCACCTCCCCCCAAAATAAATACCTAGAAAGATTCGCAAAAGAACTGTCTGGGCCTGAAAGCTGCAGTTTACAGGGGGCTGCTGAGTACCCCTTTTCTCAGCCCACACAGGTAGACTGAGCTTCAAACTGCTCCACCGGGATGCAGCCTATCACTTCCTCCACGTGGGAGCTGGGAGGAGGCTCCTCGTGTGTCTGCCTCAATTTCATCATTCCTGGGATGGAGATCCTGCCCCCCACTCCTCTCCCAGAGGTGAGAACTTAACCTGAACACGCCCTGTCCTGTGTGTAACCCATCACCACCCCGCCAAGTCCTACACTTCACAGCCGAGGAAGACGCCAAGGGACCCGCCTGCGTCTGACGGCTGGTAAGGGGGCCGCGATGGAAGCCCGCCAGCCTCCCGGGTCGGCCTGCGACCCTGGGGATTCGAGTCAGCGGCAGAACCACTTCTGTGGCCGACGGGAGCTCCCTGCGCGCCGGGCCTGCGATCTGGGCCCTGCCGGGGCAAACGCTCACCCGATCTCCGCTTCAGGACCACCACGACCCCTTTGCCGTCGGCCGCCGGCTCCACGCCCACGGTCTTGCGGTGAATCAGCCCGTTGTAGCGGAAGGAGTTGCGGGCCTTCAGGTTATTGGGCTCCTGGAAAGGAGGGGCCGTCGGGGTTCGTGAAGGGGCCACCCGGAGCTATGTGGGGGCCCTTCCCTCCCTCCCTCCCAGCGCTCAGGGCCCCCCGCCGGTACCCCGGGCCGCACTTACGGTGCTGTACGTCTGCTTGTTCCTCTTAATCAGGAAACTGGAGCAGTTTCGCACGACCATCCACTGCAGATGCGCAGACATGGCGGCAGCTGCGGAGAAACGGGCCACGTGAACGACCCCATCCGCAGCGGGCCGAGGTGAGGCCGCGCCTGGGAGCCTGGGGAGCCCTGACAGCAGACACCGAGACCTCGGGCGGGGGGGCTCCGACCTCAGGCGGCGGGGCTGAGCTCAGGCAGCCGAGTAGCTGCAGAGAGCTGGGGCTGGGGGAAACGTGAGATTCTACAAGACCTCTGGCGGCGGGGCTGCGGTCGGCCAAGGACACGCGGGACGCGGAGGAATTAAAGAGGAGGAACACGCTAGGGAAAGAGATGGCGGCCTGACGAGGCCGACGAACAACCCACGCTCACCTCTTCTCCCAGCGCCAGCCGGAGACGGAAAGAGGCGCGCAGAGGGCGGAGCCACGCCTCTAATACTGCACACGCATTTCCGCTTCCTGTCCGGGCATGGAGTGAAGCCTCCTGTCCCCGCCTCCTTTCTCCCTTCAGCCCCAGCTCTGAGGAGGTTCGGGGACGTTCGGCTATTTCCGCCTCCCGGCCTCGCACTGCTCGGGAATGTTCGAAAGTCTTCGGCTACAGAATTTAGGGCGTGTTCTCGGCTGTGGAAACCCACACTTCCGAGGATCGTTCGAAAGTTTTCGGAATCCTACGGCTGGATTTCCAAGAGCTCCAGTTAAGCTCCGGATTCGCGAAACTTGGCACACGACCGGCACTTAATTAGCATTTATTTTATGAATGAAAATGTGAACGAGTAAACCAAGTCTTATTCCGGCGTCTTCGGATGCTTCCGATCTTCTTCGTACGCCCTCGGCTACTCTCGATGTAGACACCGAGGTACGCTCGGCCATCTCCGGAACTCTCCCGAAATGC
The DNA here is from genome assembly GCA_004026745.1 of Myrmecophaga tridactyla. Lineage (NCBI taxonomy): Eukaryota > Metazoa > Chordata > Mammalia > Pilosa > Myrmecophagidae > Myrmecophaga > Myrmecophaga tridactyla. The sequence goes on along the minus strand of PVIY010053642.1, from coordinate 1,757 downwards.
TGTTCGGAAGCGTCCTCCTTTCCGTTCTCGCCTACGCACGGCTCGAACCCGTTCGAAAACACTCGGTCTCCATTCGGCCGCGTCGAAATGCTTCGGCTAATTCCTGCAGCCCGCGTAGTTGGCCTTCCCCAGAGTCCCCTTAGACTGACAAAGTTTTAAACCATTTAAAGTCAGGGGAGAACCTAGAGGGAAACTTCTCGCAGACTGGCTACCCCAGGGGAGCACGGATTTCCTCAAAGGGCGGTCTGCTGCTTGGAGAGAGGGAGATTTGCGTGTGGAACCCCCTCTGGCTTAGGGGGTTCAGTCCCGGCCGGGCCTGCCCCGTGCGTACCGCGCTCCCCGGCCCTGATTTCTGTGGTCGGGGTCACCGTTGGCTCGTGGCGTCCTCCGCTCCTCCCGCGCGGGGCCCGTGCCTCCTAGCGCCTAGACGCTGCCGAGGGCAGGGCCGCATCCGGCCCACCGGTGCCCTTCAGCTTCGCTCCCCCGCGGTGCTGACGCCCGAGGCCTCGGGCGGGAAGGGGCGTCCAGGGCCGTGTGGCCCGCCGGCGCGCCGGGAGGATGCCCCAGGGCGCGCGCTTGGAGTGGGGGGAACTCCGCCTCCGCTGCGCCCTGGGTCCCTCCTCAGAGCGCCTGGCGTCGCGTCTCTGTCCCCGCGCAGCGTGGAGGCCAGGGGCCTGGCCGGCCCTTGTCCCTGACTTCCCACCCCAGCCGTCGGGGCCCGGCGCAGGCTGGGCCTCCAGAACCGGGCTGTGAACGGACGCGGCGGCCGGTCTCCCAGGAGCCCCGCGCTGACCCCCGGGTCCACCCTGCGTTTTGACCGCTTGTGCCGGGAGGTCCTGGGGACACGGAGGTCCGCGGCCGCCCAGCTCCGCGCGCTCAATCCCCCCGGCGAGGGCCTCCGCGCGCAGGCATCATCGTCAGGGCCCTGCCCCGTTCGGGCCACCAGGCGGGCGCCGGGCACACCTGGCGCCGTCCCCTGACCCCGCCCCGCGCCCGGCCGCACCCCGGAACGCGCTCTCGGGCCAGCCCAGCCGCGGCGGGGAAGGCCATGGCGACGGCGGCGGCGGTGGGCGCCTCGCCGGGGTCCCCGCCGGGAGCCACGTCCCCGCCCGCGCCCGCGGCCGGCCTGGGGCGCTGCCGGGTGGCGCTGCTGCTGGCCGTGGCGCTGGACGTGGCGGGCATGGCGGCGCTGCTGACCGGCGTGTTCGCGCAACTGCAGGTGCGCGGCCGCGACTTCGGCGACCTGCTCATCTACTCGGGCGCGCTGCTCGTCTTCCTGAGTCTGCTGGGCTGGATCTTCTGGTACACTGGCAACATCGAGATCTCGCGCCAGGAGCTCGAGCGCGACTACGGCCTGCGGCCCTCGGCGCTCGCCCGCCTGGCGCGCAAGCTCTCCCGCCGCTGGTCGGCGCCGGCCTCCGCCCCGCGCGCCGCGCCCGGGACCCTGGGAACGCGCCCGACCCGCGCGCCCCTGCCGCCCCCCGCCGGCTCCCGCCGCGTGCGCCTGCAGCTCGTCACGCTCGAGGCCGGGCCCGGGGCGGCGGGGGCCGGCACCGAGTGACCGGAGGTGAGGGGATGGCGGGCGGGCGGGGACGAAGAGGGGAAGGAGGAAGAGGACGACACCCAGAGACGCGGGGAGACGACGGGAGAGATGGGGATGGGGAGATAGCAGGAGAGGTGGGGAGACGCTGGGAAGAGATGGAGACACGCTGGGGAGAGATGGGGACACGCTGCCGGGAGATGAGGGCGCTGCCGGG
>PVIY010053641.1:0-14578 GCA_004026745.1 Myrmecophaga tridactyla | reverse complement strand
AGCAAGGCAGCAAACCAGACCTTCTCTTTGTATTTCCCCCTGAAAGTGACCTAGCTAGGGAACTCCTCATACCCCAGAGTGATGATAGCAAGGGGCTTTGACTCCAGGAAGGCAAGGAATAATTCCCCTCAAAAGAAAAAAGGAGGTTGACTAGATGTTACTGCCTTGAAGCTAATGAGAATTCACCTGAAGGGTTGAACCCACTCAGGGGCTCTGTTCAAACTCTCTTTTCTTGTTCCAGCCAGGGAAATTGTATAAATTTGGTTTTTTGCTTTCAGTGAATTTTGCAAACTCCGATTGAGTCATGGGCCCAGGTGGGGATTTCAAAACAAAAATGAAAGCAGTAAGTGCTCTCTTAAAAGCACACGTTGGCAAGTTAGACTTGGAATCGCTCTCATGTCATCACATTGATGTCTTTTCCCACCACAAGTTAGTGGGAAGGAGCTGGCCGGCAGGAAGAGAGCCTGGGGAATATCCCCTGCCCCGTGATGGGGAAATGGGGGAAATGGGCCAGGCCCCAGTAAGAGGCATTGCCCTGTACTATCCAGTCCTGAGATCCGATAACTGACCATTGGTGGGCCTTCACTTGGAGGCCCCTCCCTCCCTCAACAAACCTTTGGCAGTGTCACATCCCCACTGCCTGCAGAGGCCAGGAAAACTCGGATTCCTTGCTGGGATGTGGGGATATTGCAGGTAAAATGCCAGGCCCGGGACTCATTTCTTCCTCTTTAACCCCCCACAGCACTTTGTTTGTACTTAGAGTACTTACCTTTCCTTGCCTCCCTTTACAGCCGTTAATATGTAATCCAAAAATACAAGGGCACAATTTTCCCTGCCTCTCTCTCCAGAAACTTGTTTGGCACAAAATACAGGTTCAATCTTGGCGATTTGATACAAATAAAAGTCAAAGAAACAGGAGATTAAGGGTGAGCCTTGAGAATGTTTTTTTGTAAACAAAACACCCATAAGCAAATTTAGCCCCCCACAGATCAGTTAAACAGCAAATAGAGTTACAGTTGATCAGGAGCAGGGGTGGTTTCTGGTTTTATGTGGGCTTTTGAAATTTAGACAATGGGGAGATCTTCTTTAAGAAAAAATAATACAAAATTACACATATAAAGTAAAGCCCAGGGCTTGGGAATGTGGGGCACTGAAGGATGGATTTTAAGAGGTTCAAGGATAAATAGCCTGTGGTGTTTGGAAGTAGCTGGCGAAGGTGTCGCAGAGAGGAGACTCGAGCTTGGCCGTACCTTACAGAAAGGGCAGGATTTGGATAGAAGAAAAAGGTTTTTGTGGCAGGACAAATGAAGAATCACGAAAGCCTGACACCTGTCGGGGAGACAGTGAACAAACCAATCCAGTTGGAGTGGGAAGTTTAAAAAAATGCAGGTAGAGAGGCTAGCAATAGCAAGTTCACTAGCTAAACGTCAGATTGCAGAGGGCTTGAATGCATCCTAAGGTGTCCAAGTTGCATTTCCCTAGTTACAGGAGACATGGAAGTTCGTAGTTTTAAAATGTAGCTGAGTGGGTTGAGTAAAGAATTATTTTAGGAAAATTAGCCTTATTGTATAAGGCAAAAAAGTAGAAGGCTTTTCCACAAGTGTCCAGCCTTGGATGATAAGGGACCTACACCTGGGTTGTAGCTGTGACGATGTAAAGGGAAACAACTAACTGAGTGGGCTTTGGTGACTTAGGGACCAAAAAGGGAGGGATTCCAAGATGACTGAGAGTTCTGCTGAGTATTAGAGAGTGACTATATCATTACAAGAAATTTGAAGGTCAAGAAGGGGTAGATTTGAAGCAGAAAATAAAAGAGGAGCATTTGGCATTCTTGGTGACAGAAGAGCTATGGATTATGAGATGCTCAACTGATGCCTGGGACTTTAGGGCTGGGGAAGGCTCAGTGGGTAATCAGAAGCATTCGTTTATTCATTCATTAAACATGCATTTGTTGGTAACCGCTGGCTCACCCAACTCTGTATGAGGTGTCAAAGGGATGCAAGAGATGATGTGGTGCCTCCCTTTGAAGAATGTAACGATCAGAAGGAAAAGCAATAGAGGTGAAACTATAGTTTAGTAAGGCAGTCAGTTGGGTATAAGAATGAGCAATCCAGAGGTGGGGGAGAGCTGGCTGTGATATTTGTCACCCATTGTTTTCCAGAGAGTGTTCGACTCAACCAACTTGATGAGTGAATATCCTTTTATGTCCCCCAACTCCGCTTGAGTTCCCTCCAAAATGGCAGACATGACTGAAGAGAGCCATGTTCCCACGGAGGCCAGAACTGTCCTCTCATCAAGAGTGGTGCAGACAATAAGGGTGACAGCAGTTCATGGAGAAAGCCCTATGAGAAGAGGGATAGTTGGGGAAACCCTCTTGGAATGGGTGGGACTGTATCTGAAGCCTAAATAATTGAGGAGTTTGCATAAATTGTATAGAAGGGGAAGGCAGACCTGGCCCAAAAAGATATCCAAACTTTTTTCCAGAATGCAACCTAATATTTGGTAAATCCTTTCTGACCCATAAAATCTCAGCTATTGGTAGGAGGGTGCTGTCTTTCTAATGCAGCATTGTTAGAGCTGGGAAATTTGTCCGAGGAAGGCAATGTGGCTCCACAGGGAAGCTTGCCTGACTTTTCTCATGCAGCTGTATCTGTCTGGAATGACTTTACCAAGAAGCAAGCATAAGAAACTAAATAAGAAGGGGAAACAAGAGTGTGGCAGAGGTGAGGGGGCAGAAGGGGTGACAGGCTGAGAGAGGCATAGGCAACATAGCACCAATAGCTCCAAAATAATTCCAGCAAACCCCAACCTCCAAATTCCAATTTCAAGATGTTTCCTTGGTGGCAAGCTGACCAGCAAGAGCTGTTTTGGCTGTACCCTAAAACAAGCAGAGGTGGTCTCACACCTGTAGGCTGTTTTTTTAACTTCTATCATGGGAAGCAGTGTGGATTCAATTTTCTTGCTTCATTCTACCCTTTCTTGAACTTCTCATGTGGACACGTGGAGCAAGCACATTTTAAAATGTTACACATACATTTGTGTTTCAGAGCAAAACGGCTACTACAGAGGGCAATCTGATATCCACAGGGTTTGATTTTCCTCTAACAAGCAGCTTTCAAGCAGCACACCCCTTTGCTTAAAAAGACTGTTCTGTGCTTACCTTCAGGACACACCTACCTCAGAGATGGTTGTGTCCCCATAGAAGCTGCATGCGAACCAGCCTCCCAGTCACTCCTGGGGGCCTCTTTTTTCTGCTTAGGAGTTTTCATCCTCCATGAATAAAGGGGAGAAAAGAAGTAGCAGCAGTCAAATTAACATTGTTACCTCTTCCTACTTGGCCACCAAGTACAATATGAAGCTGAGGCTGTGAGTAGGATCATGGGGGCTTAGAGCCATTCCCAGTAATGGCCGTACCCCATGTGGATGGACAGATGGCCCATCTGGAAGGACCTTGTTGGTCAATGGGACAGGACCCCCTGTGCTGCGTGCCGAGGAAGCTCCTAAGCACCCAGCTGCACCCTGGGGCTTTTTGGCTGTGACTTACTACTTGGCCCTGTTATTAACAAAGCCATGCTACTTGTCCTGCCCCCCTGAAATGATCTCACACACACACAAAATCCCTCCCTCCCTGCTGCAAATGGAACCTTGCTCCAACAAAGTTACTCTCAGCTGGAAAGAGAAAGGGGCATTCGATATGAAATGGAAACCCCCTTTATTATCAAATATTTCAGGAAGCTAAACAACATTGAGGAAGTCACCAACCACTGACACGCCACTATCAAGCTCTAGCACTTCCTGCTATTTTCCTCTTCTGGTTCAGATTCTTTTCAAGAAAGCAAAATGCTCACGATGCACATGAGGCTTCTGTCCTTGGCCTCCTGGCGGACAAGATGGCCTTCAAAGCTTCCTGAGGCAGAACGAATAGGAAAGGTTGGCTACAATTGATCACATTTAATTTTAATGCATAGCTGAGCTTGCAAGAAGGTAAGGGAGACCCCCTGGGCGAGGGGCAGAAGGCCAAAGGAAGAAAGCTCCAGGGCACTGGGCATAAAAGCAGCAGTTGCTGTAGCAGCCAAATGTGCTCTGTTTTAGGCCACAGGGCCTGCGAGGACACAGAAGGCTTGGCCACGCTTGGAGGTGTTGACACTCACACACTGTCCCCGCACCTCGGATAAGGGTGGACTTAGGAAAGTCTTCCCACTGGCATGGGAAGACGAGGGAACCTGCCCATCTTAGCCTGGGCTCTGGGTAGGATAGACTCCCCAGAGAATTCTTAATCAAGGTCTAGACCTCACAGGGACCCTCTGGAGATTATAAACTTCATCTTTTGGGACTGAAAAAAGGAAACAAAAACCTAGCTCTGAGCCTGTGATATCCTGGGACACCTGGTATTGGCAAATGCAAAAACCCTCCCTACAGGACCCCCCACCACCCACACATACACACATAACACTCACAGGCCAGGCCCCGCAGGGATCACCCAGACAAAGCCCTGCTAGGAAGGAGCTGGGGGCCCGGAAGGTTCACCATTCACCCCTCGGCTTGTATTTGATTCCCTGATCTTCTCAGTAAAGAGTTACCCCTGCTGGGGCTCCCTCCATGCCCGTCAGGAGGCAGAGTTGGCACCTAGGAAGTGCAGGGTCCCTCCTCTGTCTATTCCTTCCCTCCCCGCAGAGCAGCCATGAAGTTCTTCACAATTTCCATGCATTGCATGCATTGCTTTGTGCTTAGACCCTGCTGTGAGCGACAGCACAGCTGGCAGCACCCTGGTGTGCACACACACTGGGGTTCAAGCGCAGGCTTCCAGGCTTGGCGCCAAGGCCCGGATGGATGGCAGCCGAGCTCACTGCCTCGCGTGGCCTCCCTCCTTCCTGCAGCCAATGTCTGCGATATTCACATTAGTCTCACTTCTCTGAAAACAGCACCCACAATGTTTGAGGGTGCCTCTAAGCAGTCAGCTGGTTTTAAAACACTATGACTCACCCCCTGAGTGTGGGTGTCAGTTGACCGCCCATTAGTGCCGTGGCTTGGGGAGATGCCTGGGGCAGGGGTGTCACGATTACATTCTCAAGTCCGTTCATGGGGGTGGAGGTCAAAAATGATGAGTGAAGCACGCTCCCAAATCCCCAGGAAGCTGAAAAGCCAGAGGGGTGGTGGCATGGTGGAGGGGTTGATGGGCAGTTGACCACTTAAACTGACAGGTCTCCCTGGGCTTTGCTGGGAGCTGGGAGCTTAAATGAAGTGTAGCTGTGCATGGAAACGACAGAGCCTCCTAGCCTTGGTGACTTCAGGATGGCAGCCTCTTGAGGGCAGAACCCATGTCTGATTCAGTACCCCTGTATTCTGAGTGCTCACAGAGTGCCTGGCACGCAGAGGGGGTGCCACAAATAAGGCGAATGGGTGCAGGATCGGGGGTACGACCATGGCAGGGCCAGTGCAGAGGCTCCTCCATCCCATGCAATCCACAGCACCCCCCAACCCCAGCTCTGCAAGGTCACTTTCAAGGCAGGCAATGGGGTGGGGGTTGGGAGGTGCAAGGAGAAAAAGGGCAAGGCCTGGGATGTGAGCGGGGACAGTTTCGAGTCCTGCCCCCACAGCTCACAGGGTGGGGGTCCACTCTGAGCCCCTGCAGCGGGCATCTAACGTCAGCATTTCTTCCTGCACACAGCTCATACCTTCCTACACTTGGTTCGGTCCGCCACAACTCCCCCACCCCGCTGTAAGCTACTCATGCCCCTGGCCATGCAGCCTCTCCCCCAGGCTGGTCCATTGTGGTTTCCGCATTTGCACTCCTGGTTTCTGCCGGGCCCAGCTGCTGGCTGGAAAGTGGCTGGAGAAGAAGGAGATGCCTGTGGGTGCTGGGATGCAGTCAGGCAGCCCGCTTGGGTGACAGTGCTGCTTGAGGCGGGAGCCCCAGCGCTGGGGGTCACCCCAGGCATCGTCTCCTCCCTGGTCACCAGCTGTCACCCACCACCAGCCCTCCTGGGGCCTCTGGACATAGCCCCTCAGACCCAAACAGCATGCAGAGGGTTTTTTTTTTTCAAAACAATAGTCACTGCTGCTAGGATCAGAAGGAGATCTTAGAGGGAAAGGGGGGGAAGGGAAGAGGCAGTCTGGAGTTCTCAGATAGGTAGACAAGCATTAGCCGTAACCGGTTGTGGGCTTTCCTCAAACACACAAGTCTGAAGAAGCACCACGCCTTTGAGAAAAGGCCCCGTTTCTTTCAGCCGTTTCCATTATGCTGTCACCCCTCCACATCCCACAGACCACGACCCAGCGTCCCCACCCAGGCGCTGCTAGCTCTTCTGTCTGCTGCCCCCTCGCCACTCCCAGCCCTCAGCCCCCCTCCCTTTGTCTGTGCAGTAAACACTTCCCCCACATGTAGCTTGTCCCCCAAGAAAGCATCGGCTCCTCTGGGAAGCGTTCTGAGACCTAAGTATTTTCTTCTGTCATTGTAGTCAGCATCCCCTTTTGATGGGCCATTTCCTTTGGGGCCCCTGGAGTGACTTTTTCAAAAAGACCGCAGCCAGTAAGGCTGGCAAGTCCATGTGGGATGGGCGGGACGGGCTCAGGCTGGTGGCCCGCCTCCAAGGGGCGTGCTGGGGCCCTCACCCTCGTCCAGCTCACAGGAAACCCCTTTCCCCAGTGAGCAGGGGACGCTTTCCCCGAGCTTTCCCACTCGCCGTCACGCCCGCCTGTCTGCAGCGATGCTGGGAGGAGGGAACCCTCTCTGCAGAGGGGCCCCGGGCACTTCCCATGGCCATGCTGCAGGCCCTTTGTTCCTGGAGCTTCCCTCCCGCTTCTTCCCGTTGTGACAGACCCATCGCACGTAAGTCTCCAGGGTGCCTTGGCCTTGGGGTCCTTGTCCCGTGTCCGGCAGAAAATGGCCCAGAAGCAGAACAATCCTCCTTGCTCACCAGGAGGATGGAGGAAAACAATCTCCACCCAGGAAGTGGCGGCCACCCAGAGGCAGGGACCTTGCTGAGCAGATAGAGGCGAGTGGTCAGGAGCCACCGCCACTGAGCTCTCCCCTCAGCCCAAGGTGTCACCCGCTCAGCTCCTCGGGACAGGGTCCATTGTCTTATTCACCTTTGTTCTCTTGTGCTCACCAAGTACTGGTATGCAATGAATAAAAGGGGGGTGCATGGCGCTGAGAGGTCAGTCCGGTTCAGAACCAGGGAGGGGGCACATAAGAAGGAAGGACTTCACCCAACTCTCCAGCATTGATTCAGGTTCGATGAGAGCTCTGGCTTTAACAGGGGCTGGAGATTTGGGCTGTAAATAGCAACTAGACCCAGTGGACCCAATGTCAAGATGGGACTTCTTAAGAGATGGAACAGAGGTGACCTGGCTTCTGATACTCACCATCCAGAGACTGCCTCTCATTTTCCAGCCCTCTCCTCTCACCCAGGCTGTCCCCATCAGGCAAGGCCGATGGTAAACCCGCTTTCACTGGGAAGCCCACCTGGGCTCACACACCAGCCCCCTCCACCTGCACAGAAAGGAGCTTGCTTTTCTCTTAACATCCAGAGCCAGGCCAGAGGGCCTGCTCAGGTGTGGAGATAAGACGTGCCCCAGGAAACAGAATCAGCAGCAGAAATCAAATGACCAAAGGAATCTGTGTACACATCTGCTTGTTGGTATATGCATGCACTCCCTCTGGAAGGATTCCCCAGCAACTTATCCACTTCTTGTTATGCCAGTGGCTGCGTCTGGGGAAGGGACTGAATGTTGGGGGTTAAGGGTCAGGAATAAGCAGTGAGTTTTATCTTTCACTAGATGAGTAACTGTTTTGAAAGTAAAAACACTCTACATTTAAATGGGATGAAAACAGGATTTCTCAGAGGAAAAGCCATTCGTTCGATACCTATATGTCAGGAAGTATACAAAAAGAAAATATGGAAACAAAAAAGGGCAAGGAAGAGGACTCGGGCAAAACTAGAAAGAGAGAAAAGTGTTTACAACTCCCCTGACTCCATGTGAATTTGAATTTTTAGATCAAAGTCAGTCCCAAAGTGTCCCTTTGGGGACCCTCAATTTATTCAGGTCTTGTCAGCAGCCACCTAACTGCTCTCTCCCTCTGACCACTCCCCATCTCATCCACCTCCAATCTGTTGGGATTGCCCCCACCTCCCAGATCTGATCCTGACATGCTTGATTTAAAACTGCAGTAGTTTCCCAAACTGTTTCCTATGGAAGGCACTTCCAGAATCTTGGCTCTGTTTCTAGCACCAACCTCTACCAGTTTCCTCTGAGCACCTGGTCCCAGCACTGCAGAGCAGAATGTTCCAATGTCACCTGCCCGGCGTGCTATGATCTATTTATCTGCTGCACCTCTGGCATGTCCCCTTTTTTCTACTCGTCTTTGGGTTTTAGCTCAAATGTCACTTCTTCTGTGAAGCTGTGCACAACTTCCCCTAGGCGAGTTTCTCCCACGGGGCTTTGTTCATGCCTCGAGTGAAGCAATTTATATTTCATAATGTCTGCCTCACCGGACAGGCAAGGCCAATGATTGTGTCTTGTTCATCTTTGTATTCCTAGCTCCTGGTGCCTAGACTCCCCTCCATGGAAGCTTCACTGGGTGCTGATACCACCTTTGCTCAGATAACTTCATTTAAGAAGCAAGAGAGAGCTAAAAGCTCTTTCAGCCCAAAGATGCCCCATCATTCCAACTTAAGGTCCCCTCCTCTCCATGGACCTCAGTCTCAGAGGCATTGCTTTTTAAGATGGTACCCAGACAAGCCAAACCCTCTGCCAGCTGAAACTTATTCTATTGGGCTCTTTTGGGTTCAGGTTGCACGATGTGGGATGCCTGGGTTCTTGACTGGCCAAAGACAACCCCCCTTCCCTTACTATTCTCCTTGTCCTTGATGGGTCTTGCCCAGACTGGTTCCAAGGTCCTTGAACAAAAATGCCAGTAGCTCCATATCCGGTCCCAGGACTTATTTGGCCCCTAAGCCAGTGTCCCAGACCTGCAGGAGGAAAGTAACACAGTTATCACATGCTTGGTTCTTTGTCTACATTCTCCCGACTGGACGCCACATACCGCAGTTTTGTGTGAAAATGCTGTTCCCCAGCCTCGAGGTGGGACGTGCTGTGGCGCGCTCAGGGTCCCCTGCAACTGTTGTGAAGGTGATGCACCTCCCGGCTTCAGCACCTCTGGGATGCTGCCAGCGTCTCACGGGCAGGCAGGGCCCTTGAAACCTGAGCTCACTCCTGGCGCACTGTGAGTGCCCCATAAGGAAGTCAAAATGACACATCATCAGGCAACAGAGCGGGGCCAGTCCAGGGGCTGTGGAGAGGTGTCTCCTTCCCAAACCCAGCGCCACCCACCCGCACACCCCCAGCTCAGCGAGGCCGCGCCCGGGGAGGCAGGCACAAGAGGAGAAGGCGCTGAACCCTTCCCACCCCCAGCTAACAGGGCATGTCTCATCTTTCTGAAGCCCAAATCCAAGAGTCTGTTTTAGGACACAAGCTCCTAGAAGGGGCAGATATTCCTTTTTGTGTATTAGCAAGGATAGCATTTTTTCTTCACAAATTGTATCTTATAATGATGATACTTTTCTAGATGAACAAGTCTTTCTGATTGATTATTTTAGGAAATAATCCTAGAACATAAACCGTGTACCAGAAATGTCTATCACCTCAACAAGGCAATAACTTTGCCTCCAATGCTGACTCCTGAAAGGAATCCTTCCTAATAGTGGTAAATTAGAGTACCTTCCTGAGGTCATGGATTTCATTTTAATTTTAGACTTTCATTTGGTTGCGATGGCTCAAAGAACCATATTCGTTGCTCTCCTCTTCCCATCCGGGGCTTGGACCCTAACCAATCTGTCCAGGGACAGAGAAAAAACATATCACCTATCAGGGAAATTTGCCCCATTTTCACCCATCATGCTTATAAAACCTTCCTTTACAGCCAATAAGAAGATGCCCCAATTCTTTGCCAACTCAAACAAAACAATGACAACTGCAAAATATGAACTGGCTTCCTGCTTCATATGGGTGTTATGCACACGACTGTGTCCCAAACCTTACATTTGATGTCTACTAAAGGGCGTCAGCACATTTTTGTGTGAGGAAAAGAGACTGGGCTTTCTGTAGAGAGTGTCTGCTGAGATTAAGCATGGGCCCTTCCGCTCTTAGCTTCTTGGGGAAGGAGGAAAACAATCTCGACCCAGGGAGTGGTGGCCACCCAGAGGCAAGGACCCTGCTAAGCAGATACAAGCGAGTAGCCAGGAGCTGCCCCCACTGAGCTCTGGGTGCCCAGGGTGTCTCCCGCTCAGCTGCGCAGCAGGCCAGGCTCCCAGGAGACCACAAGCTTCTTGAGGCAGGGTCCATGTCTTATTCACCTTTGTTCCCTTGTGCGCAGCATGTGCTGGTGTGCAATGAATAAAAGAGGTGCATGGCGCTGAGAGGTCAGTCCGGTTGAGAACCAGGGAGGGGGCACATAAGAAGGAAGGACTTCACCCAACTCTCCAGCATTGATTCAGGTTCGATGAGAGCTCTGGCTTTAACAGGGGCTGGAGATTTGGGCCGTAAATGGCAACTAGACCCAGTGGACCCAATGTCGAGATGGGACTTCTTAAGAGAAGGAACAGAGGTGACCTGGCTTCTGATACTCACCATCCAGAAACTGCCTCTCATTTCCCAGCCCTCTCCTCTCACCCGGGCTGTGCCCATCAGGCAAGGCCGATGGTAAACCCGCTTTCTCTGGGAAGCCCACCTGGGCTTACACACCACCCCCCTCCACATGCACAGAAAGGAGCTCACTTCTCTCTTACCCCCAGAGCCTGATGCCCAGAGGGCCTGCTCAGGTGTGGAGATAAGACATGCCCCAGGAAACAGAATCAGCAGCAGAAATTAAATGCCCATGGAATGGCCCTCTTATCTTTTTCTGTGTTGTGTGGCTTTTCTCCACAGCTAAAACGGAAGGTCCTGAAGAGTTAGACAATGTCTTCCTCTTCATCCCCTCCCTGGCTCCCAGTCCACTGGGCTGGACATACACAGTTTATAAGTCTCTGCTCTGCAAGAGAAGGGCTCCCCAGAGGGCTTGGGGCCATGCAGCTGGCCTCCCCAGTGCAGGGTGACCCAGACATAAACCCCCTTCCCTGTTTCAGGAAAAGGCACCTTCTAGGTCTCTTCTTTCTCCAGAATACATTTGTGGGAGGCAGGGAAAAAAGGGTGGGCCCTATGGTTTCAAATCCCAGTTTCACTTTCTAGATGTGTGATTTAGGGCTGATTATTTATATTCCCATGCTCAGTCTCCTCTTTAAAATGAAAATTAAAAGGAGGCATTTTTCATAAGAACCAGAACTATAAAACTCACAGAAGAAAATGTAGGGAAGTATCTTTAGGACCACATGTTAGGCAATGATTTCTTAGACTTTATACACAGAGCACAGGCAACAAAAGGAAAAATAGATAAATGAGAGCTCATCAAAATTAAAAGCTTTTGTACATCAAAAGGACTTTATCCTGAAAGTAAAAAGAGCCTACTCAATGGAAGGAAATATTTGGAAACCACTTATCTGATAAGAATTTAATATCCAGAATATAAAAAGAAATCCTTCATGGAGCTATAAGCCATATCAAACTCTGAAATCTGTTCTATAACTGCTTGTTACAATGTACTTTTAAATGAATTGCTTTCTTGTGTATATATTTTATATTTCACAATTTAAAAAATGTGTTTGAAAAATAAAAAACGAATCATTTTCAAGGTCATTGTAAATGTATAGATAATACATGTAACGTCTCTGGTGAACAGCCTGATGACCCTTTAGGTACTTGAAGTCAGTGACCACACGCCTCTGAAGTGGCTCTGGATGGGTCTTTAGGGTTTGCTGTCAGGCCGAGCCATGGCCAGCCCACTGGGGACAGCCGGGGGGGCTCAGGGGTTTGCCCACGTCCCACCTCTGAGCAAGCACCGCGGCCGGCTTCACGCACACGGCTTGCACTGTTTGCATTTAAACTTGCTCTCAACCTTCTGCTTCCCGGATTCCTGGGCAGGCCCAAGGTCTCTCCCGGGGAGTCCCTATTCCACTTAAGTTATCCAGAATCCCTAGAGGTTGCTCAGCCTTGTATCGACCCCTGGCCTCCCAGCAGGGGAGAAGCGAGAACCTGCACCGTGGCCGCGGGTTTTCAGCTGTCATTGATACAAGAATTTAACCTGCATGAACTGTTAAAAAAATAAACATATAGCTCCGACCTGCCGTGCTGTGGAGATCTGGAGTTCGATCCCTGGTGCCTCCTGCCCATATGCAAATTTAATAAATAAATAAATAAATAAATATACATATATATATATATATATATATATATAGTACTGGTTTACCTGGGGGAGTAGATTTTTTTTTAATGTTTCACCAACAAAGCTGCGATTTTCAAGGGTCCCGCTGCTTCTGTGTGCACGCAGGTGGGAGCCTGAGCCAGAGCCCTGCACTTCCAGGAGAACATCTAGAGAAGCCCGTCCTAGTTGCATCAGCGGGGGATGAGGGGCTGCTTTGCCCTGTGCGTGGATAAAAGGCCTTGGACCAAGCTCCCAGCTTGGGGGAGGGAGTGTTTCTGTGCACCTTCCTACTTTGTTTGTTCTTAGGCCTTATCCTCTGCGGACAAAGGCTCCCAGGGAGAGTTCATGAGTGGGTGCCTGGCCTGGCCCGGCCAGCGAGCCTAGAGGCCAAGACAGAGCAGCTGCACGTAAGGAGAATCACAGTAGCCCCTTGAGACCCACGCAGGCATCTGAACCATCAAAAACACCATCTTACTCTCTTACTCTTGAGGTCAAGAGCACTTCTCTCTGCTCAGGGTCCATGACTGGCCATTACGCGGTACAGAAGTAGCAGATGGCCCTGTCTGCAGGCCACAATTAGCAGTGTGTGGAGTACAGGGTGGCCCTTTGCCCTTGGAGTACAGGGTGGCCCTTCCCCCTTGGCCTCTCATGCCCCCATGGTGGAGGTGGACACAGGCAAGGCTGGCCGTCTCAGGCCTGTGGCCGTGGCACCAGCCAGCCCACCCAGAGAGCACCCCGAGGTCCCTACTGCCCCCTGGGCAGGGCCAACAGAAGCTGGAAAGGCAGTTCCCTGCCCTGGAGGACGTCTCCTGCTTGGCCTCACTGAAAGCTGGCCAAGCTCGAGGGAGGGGCTCCGTGCCCCGGTCAGTTTCCTCTATCCTCCCATGCCCACTTCCTTGCTGGGTCGGCACACCTGCCGGCTCTTCAGACATTTGTCCCCCTCCTGGGCTTGGCATGGTCATCCAGGCCTGGCTTGGAGGGACAGGTGTTCTGGGGGAACATTTGGAAGCGTAGACTCTGGCGCTGCCACTGATTAGCTGTATGACCTTAGGCAAGTTACTTCTTTGTGCCTCAGTCTCCCCGTCTGTAAATGGCTTACCAGTACCTACACAAATAGGGTTGGAATGAAGACTAAGCTAACCTATGTCAAGTACTTAGGAAAGTGCCCAGCACATAGTAAGGGCCACATAACTGTTATTGTTACCAGTGCTTCCTGGGGGCCTCCCCCCTGCAGTTGTTGAGAATCTCTGATGACGTGTTGTGCTTCAACGCCGGGTAGCCAGAGAAACTCGCCCTTATGCCCTCCCTTAAACCTCTGTTAAGGGAGGTAGAAAATGGTAGAAATGTGACGAGGGGTGGGGAGGCTGCGTCCTGCAGCCTCAGGAAGCTCAGGGGCTGACCCTACAAACCCTGCAGGCAGTCTGGATGTCGGGGAGGCTGAGTCTCCCACACAGGCACAGAAGCGCTCTGCAAAGGGCTCTGGGACTGCCCGTGAGCCAATTCCCTTTATCTCTGTAAGTCTCATTTTCCTTGTCCTGACTTTGGGAGGCTGGGATGAGATAATCTCCAGTTTTCCTTTCTTTAAGCACTGACATTTTAGGATCTGGATTATTCTAAGAGTCCTCTGAGTAACCTGTGGATTTTACAATCCACAGAACCTACAGTCAGGGGCTTTGGAGTATGCCTGACAGAAGAAACCCTCCCCAGATATGGGTTACCATGGGAAGGCAAAAACTGAGTTAATGAAAATCAAGATCATGAGAGGGCTGATTTTCCAGATAACTAACCCTGACTTTTCTAAAGCACCAAAGCTTTGAATCCTTAAAGACGAAAAGAGCTTTAAAAATGTTTTTGGCATCCACGCTCTCCCACCCCCACCCCCTCTCCAACCCTGCCTTAAGGCAAATTTTCAGTTACAAATCGAAACTTAAAAAGTGATGGATGGAGAAAGAGAGTAGATACTGAGGTGGTAAATCCATTATGGGAAGAAAGGAAGTAATTCTGCTAAGGCTCCCCACCTTAGCTCTTGACCCAAATGCCGGTTATGAGACACTCACTTTATGATTTGTTGGCTGTGCACTGGTAATTTCCGTACGTTGCATGTGCATGCAATTTTTCCCAGTGATAAAGGACTCAAAGAGCAGCAAATGGGCTACTTGGGCAGTTGCGGTAACCAATGTTGTGTATAAGATACTTCGCATGTGCAAAACAGCACAGCTTGAAAGCCACTGCCCTGGTCCCACCCCCGTTTCCCCGACATGCCTTAGTGGACACGAGGAGGTG
>PVIY010053640.1:0-14583 GCA_004026745.1 Myrmecophaga tridactyla | reverse complement strand
GGACACGACTCCCAGGGGTGTGGACCTTCCTGGCAACGTGGGACAGAAATCCTAGAATGAGCTGGAACTCAGCATCAAGGGATTGAGAAAACCTTCTAGACTGAAAGGGGGAAGAGAAAAATGAGACAAAATAAAGTGTCAGTGGCTGAGAGATTATGAACAGAGTCGAGAGGTTATCCTGGAGGTTATTCTTACACATTAAATGGATATTTAGGTAAGGCGTAATGGAGAGGCTGGAGTGAACTGCCTGAAAATGTAGAGCTGTGCTCCAATAGCCATATTTCTTGAAGATGATTGTATAATGATATAGCTTTCACAATGTGACTCTGTGATTGTGAAAACGTTGTGTCTGATGCTCCTTTTATCTACTTTTTCAACAGACGAGTAAAACATATGGAATAAAAAGAAATAATAGAGGGGACAAATGTTAAAATAAATTTAGTAGATTGAAATGCTAGTGATCAATGAAAGGGAGGGGTAAGGGATATGGTATGTATGAATTTTTTTCTGTTTTCTTTTCATTTCTTTTTCTGAATTGATATAAATGTTCTAAGAAATGATCATGATGATGAATATACAACAATGTGATGATATTATGAATTACTGATTATACAGGTAGAATGGAATGATCATATGGTGAGAATGCTTGTGTTTGTTTGTTATGTTTAAAAAATTAATAAAAAAAAAAGAGAAAAGTAAATCCATGGAAGTACTCTACCCTGACAGTAAACTCTAAATTAAACCATGGACTAGAGTTAATAGCACAGTTATAAAAATGCACTATCATCCATTATAATAAATGTTCCATACTGATGCAAGGTGTTAATGATAGGGTAGTATATGGAATCCTGTTTTATTCATGATTGCTTTGTAAACCCACAAGTTTTCTAATAAAAAAGTTGAAAAAAATTTTTCTAAATTTTTTTAAATACAAAAAAACACAAAATGAATGCAAACATTCCTATTTTGATCATTCCATTCTACATATATAATCAGTAATTCACAATATCATCACATAGTTGCATTTTCATCATCATGATCATTTCTTAGAACATTTGCATCAATTCAGAAAAAGAAATAAAAAACAACAGAAAAAGAAATAAAACGAAAACAGAGAAAAACAAAACATATACATACCACACCCCTTACCCATCCCTTTCATTGATCACTAGCATTTCAAACTAAATTTAACACTGTTCCCCCTATTATTTATTTTTATTCCATATGTTCTACTTGTCTGTTGACAAGGTAGATAAAAGGAGCATCAGACACAAGGTTTTCACAATCACACAGTCACATTGTGAAAGCTATATCATTATACAATCATCATAAAGAAACATGGCTACTGGGACACAGCTCTACATTTTCAGGCAGTTCCCTGAAAAAAATTTTTGACAAAAGAAAAATCAAGATAGAGGTATAAATGTATTAAAAGAAACACAAAAGTAAGGGTAAGTATTGTAGAGGTTCCTAGATTGTAAGCTCTTACAGCAGGCAGATATATTTAGCAGTTGTAACTGATATTTCTAAATTCTGAGATACTGAGCTACTTATCAGTAGCTACTTATCAGTAGCTCGGTAGTTGTAACAGTAGAGAGGGGGCATACACCAAAGGCTTTTGTCCCTGGTTGTTATCTAAAACTTCGGGTATTTATGTGACACCTGCAATTCAGAGTTAGAGCATTGAAGCTATGAAAGTCAGCATTACCCCATTCAGCAACTGTTAAAAAGAGCTGAAACAGTGATGGACTATGTCTAGAGATATAGATGAAGTTGATCTGGATAGGACTAAGGTAAATCAGAGTATAGGGTAAAGGATGATATGGCTCATATTTTCAAACTTCAACCTCTGTGTGAGACCAAGGGGAGAGATGTTTATTTGGTGCAAAATTTATATTTTGGGTAGCACATTATCTAATTTAACTTCTATGATCAGTTGACTTGAACACCATAATTACATGAAATCTTGAATAGAGCGTGAAATCTTGTTGGTTAGCATGATGCTCTGACACATCCCAGAATAATTTGGGCAGAGAAAAAAAGTAGTTGCAAAGTCCCCTTGGGGGACTGGGGAGAAAGAAGGAAATATTCAACTTCCCCATCTGGGGAATTCCTAATATTCTTACAAGCAGTGCAGACAACCAATTCAACAGGCTGAGCCCTCAGTCTTGAGGCTCACCTCTATGAAGCTTACTCTTGCAAAGGAGAAACTAAGCCTACTTATAATTATGCCTAAAAGTCACCCCAGAGAGCCTCTTTTGAGCTCAAAAGCAGCCTCTCTCTCTCTCTAAGCCAACTTGGAGGGGAACTCACTGCCCTCTCCCATACATGAGACATGACTCCTAGGGGTATAAATCTCCCTGGCAATGTGGGACCTGACTCCTGGGAATGACCTGGGACCTGGCATCATGGGAATGGGAAAGCCTTCTTGACCAAAAGGGGGAAGGGAGAAATGAGACAAAATAAAGTCTCAGTGGCTGAGAGATTTCAAACAGAGTTGAGAGGTTATCCTCAAGGTTATTCTTATACATTATATAGATATCCCTTTTTAATTTATGGTGTATTGGAGTGGCTGGAGGGAAGTGCCTGAAACTGTTGAACTGTGTTCCAGTAGCCTTGATTCTTGAAGAAAACTGTATAACTATATAGCTTTTACAGTGTGACTATGAAAACCTTGTGTCTGATGCTCCTTTTATCCAGGGTATGGAGAGAGGAGTTTTAAAAAAAAAAGGATAAAAAATAAATAATAAGGGGAGATAAAGGGTAAAAACTGAGTAGATAGAAAAACTGTGGGTTGATGAGAAGGAGGGATAAGAGGCATGGGATATAGAATTCTTTGTTTTCTTTTATTTCTTTTTCTGGAGTGATGCAAATGTTCTAAAAATGATCATGGTGAAGAATATACAACTATGTGATGATATTGTGAGTCATTGATTGTGTAATATAGTTGGACTATACATGTGTCGCTATTTCTCAATAAAAATATTTAAAGAAAAAAGGAAGGGTAGTTATATTAACATTGTATATAAAGAGAAGTACATAATTGAAAACCTGGTGTAATATATAATGTAATTAAAATACCATAATTTATGTTTATGTATATGTTATGTGTTAAATATAAACATATATATTTATGTTTATATATAAATTATATACAGTTGCAGGTTATAGTTAAATAGAAATAGTTAAATCATCATGCCCATAGCAGTAAAAAAAAAAACAGACAACTTTCAGGGTTTAGTATAGGCAACTGTTAAGTACTATCTTTTTCACGCTCTTTGGGAACCATATTTGCCCACTCTTAAGGGATCCAGATCTGTCCACTGCCATCACTCTTGGCCTAGCCAAAAGGCTCCTTATACCCTCTCACTCTCCCTCCCCAATCCTTCTCCAGGTCAATCAGTTCTTCAAAGACCCTTCTTCAAGGCACTCTGGTCTTTTTTCTGCTAAGGCTGGGAAATAAAACTCAAATCTTCCAATTGAGTTTTTATTTTTTTTTTAGTTTTTTAATTAAAAAAATTATATAACAACAAACGCATTCTTAACTTATGATCATTCCGTTCTACATATATAATCAATAATTCACAATATCATCACATAGTTGCATATTCACCAACATGATCATTTCTTAGAACATTTGCATCAATTCAGAAAAAGAAAAAAATTCATACATACCATACCCCTTACCCCTCCCTTTCATTGATCACTAGCATTTCAATATAAATTTATTTTAACATTTGTTCCCCCTATTATTTACGTATATTCCATATGTTTTACTCGTCTGTTGATAAGGTAGATAAAGGGAGCATCAGATAAAAGGCTTTCACAATCACACAGTCACATTGTGACAGCTATATCATTATACAATCATCTTCAAGAAACATGGCTACTGGAACAGAGCTCTACCTTTTCAGGCAGTTCCCTCCAGCCTCTCCATTACATCTTGACTAACAACATGATTATCTATTTAATGCATAAAAATAACTTCCAGGATAACCTCTTGACTCTGTTTGGAATCTCTCAGCCATTGACACTTTATTTTGTCTCATTTCACTCTTCCCCCTTTTCCAATTGAGTTTTGATATAAAAATCAACTGAACTTCTACAGTAATTCAGAGTTTCTATATTTGACATATCCAAAAAGTCCTATTTGAATCTTTCTGCTATATTACTACGATTGCATCCACCCAGGCTGCATGTTTGGACAGAGCGTAGGACCCTGTAGCAAGAGACCTGGCTACTGGTCCTTTCTCCACCACTAACTAACAATGTGACCTTCTTTGATTAAGCCTCTTGGCCTCTCTAGGCCACCATTCTGCTTTCATAGTATAAGTTTTTATATTTGGGTCTAAAAAATCTGCAAAGAAAGGAATTCTGAACCTGTGTGGGTCTAGGGTCTGGCTCCCCTGGGGTCACTGTCGGAACTGGCTTCTTCAGCTGACCTTCTTCAAACACAGCAGCCCACTCTTTGCTGAACTCGCCCTTTTCCAGGGATGAAACACTGAAGATCTCACTCAGCAGCAGTAGGTCATCTTTTGTCAGCACCTCAGGCTTCCATGGTCCCTGCTCCTGGGCCCAGGGAAGTATCTTCCTCAAGGTTTCACTTCTACCATTTCATCTATAGGGATGTCCTGAGCATGCATTATGTGTAGAGCTTCTGTCTAAGGCAAATAAAATTTTCTCATTTTCAGTCTTAGAAATAGAGGATTCTGTGCTCTGGTTTTCATCATTTAATTTAATTACTGACTTAGTTCCTCCACTGCCACTTCTGTAGTGTCCTGCTGGGTACTGTCCTTTCTTCTTTCTCAAATAGTTTTTTTCACAGGGCCTTGTAAATTCTTTAACATAGTGAATTTATATTGTTGGTAACCTCTGAAGCTCTCATGGATTCCATGGTGCGAGAAGTCTCCAAAAATGAAGCTGAGTGGTGTGGTATGTTGCTAACATATGAGACAAGTGGTCGTACCTGCTTGCTCTTAGAAGATTCACTTTTTGTCACACATCAGTCTTCGATTTGCAAAGTTTTTTGTTTCTTTGTTTTTGCAAGGTGTACTTGTGTTTGTACCTTCCTGAAATTCTGCATTTGCTTGTGGAGGTCTGGCTCAAGCTCCTGTGATTGTCCTTCATCCATAATAATGCCCCATAAAGATGCCCCTCCTAATTCAGCCCAGCACGGTTCCATGCGGTTCACCCTCAGCCAAGTGTCTGAGATGGCCAGATGCCAAAAAGTCTCCACTTCTTGGTGAAATCCACACTAAAGATTTTGCAAGGCCAACCACTGCTGGGAAGAAAAGCATAAAGTCTGTCCTGTGGCTTGCCACATTTTTCCTGCTCTGGTTTTATTTTGGAAGCTTCGGGATCAAAAAAATTTCCCAGTTCATTTTCTTCTTGAGACAAGTAACATATCCTCTTTCGATAAAGGACAATTGCTTTAGACAAGTCCAGGTTCACTGAATGACGTGGAACAGCTGTAGTTTGGCATCCAGTTCTGCCTCAGAGGTAAACACACATTCATCTTCCTTCCCCACTGTAGCTTTAATAAAGGCCTTTTCTGTTTCTCAATACTTCTATTGCATTTTATTTACAACTGACTTACCTTGAGCATATTAATCGTGTAAGTCCCAGGAAGAGTAACACTTGTATCCTGACATGTTTTCTTCTTTCTCTACTGTTGATGATTTTGAGAGAAGGGGCAGGGGAAAAGCAAGACAGGGTAAGTTAGATGCTATCTCGGAGCCCGGGCCCTCAGGAGCCTCCGGGCCGCGGTCAGAGCAGCCCTCCAGGTCTCTAGTCAGACCTCAGAGTCAACAGGATGCGAAGAAAGGAGGTGGACGGCGCTCAAGAATCCGGCCGCCGCCCACGGAAACAGCCCCGGGCAGAGCGGTTGGTCTCTCCGCATAGCAAGCAGCCTGAACGGTCGCTGCAGCCTCAGGCCTGGGTGAGAGTCGCCCCCGGTTGTCCTCCCTGACTCACTGCGGTTTTATTTGGGTTTTCCTCAAGACTAATGCCATGGAGCATCTTGTCACGTGCTTAATGGGCATTTGTATATCTTTTTTGGAAGAAATGTCTATTCGGAACCTTTGCCTATTTTTAATTGGATTTCTCTTTATTATTGAGTTGTAATATTTACTTATATATTCTAGGTCAAGTCCCGTATCAGATACAAGATTTGAAAAAGTTTTCTCACATTCTATGAGATGCCTTTTCCCTTTTTTTTTTTTTTGGATGGTATACTTTGAAGCATAAGTTTTACATTTTGATGATGTCCAGTCTATGTATCTTTTTCTGTTGCTCTTTGTACTTTTGATGGCATGTGTAAGAATCCATGGCTTTTAGTTAGTGCAAGGCCACCGAGTGTTATACCCATGTTTTCTTCTACGAGTTTAGTAGTTTTAGCTCTGACATTTGAGTCTTTCATCCCTTTTGAGTTGATTTTTGTATATGGTGTTTGATAGGCATCTAACTACATTCTCCCACCTGTGGCTATCCACTTGTGCCAGCACCATTTGTTGAAAAGACTATTCTTCACCCATTGAATGGTCTTGGCACTCTTGTCAAAAAACAGTTGACCATAAATGTGAGGTATTTCCTTCAACGCTAAGCTCTGTTCCATAGATGTGTGTCTGTTTTTATGTCAGTAGCACACAGTCTTGATTACTGTGACTTTGTAGTAAGTTTCAAACTTAGTAAGCATGAGTCCTCCAACTGTGTTCTTCTTTTTTCAAGGTTGTTTTGGCTAATCTGGGTCCCTTGGATTTTGAATTTTAAGATCTGCTTGTCCATTTCCGGAAAAAAAAAATAAAGCAGTTGGTTTGGACAGGGATGGCAAGAACAACTTGGGGAATCTGGCCATCTTAACAATATTAAGTCCTCTGATCCATGTCTTTCTTTTTATTTAGGGCTTTAATTTCTTTCAACAATGTTTTATAGTTTTCAGACTATAAGCTCTGCATTTCTTTGGTTAAATTTATTCTTAAGTATTTAAATCTTTTTGATGCTTTTGCAAATGGAATTTTTAAAATTTCATTTTTGGATAATTCCTTGCTATGTGTAAAAATGCAATTGATTTTTGTATATTATCTTTTATCGTCAATCTTGCCAAACTCTTTTATTAGTTCTAATAGTTTTTGTGAATTGCTTAGGATAGTCTATACAGACGATCATGTCATCTGCAAATGGAGATAGATTTACTGTTTCTTTCAAATCTCAAAGTCTTTTCCATTTTCTTGCCAAAATGTCCTGGCTAGAACCTCCAGTACAATGTTGAATAAAAAGTTTTGGAGAGTACATCTTTGTCTTGTTCTTGATCTTAGGGGGAGAACTTTAGATTTTCACCATTAAATATGATGTTAGTTGTGGGTTTTTGTAGATGCCATTTATCAGGTTGAGTAAATTCCCTTATATTCCTAATTAGTTGAGTGTTTTTTTATCATGAAGTAGTGTTGGATTTTGTCAAATGAAAAATAGGCTTTTCAAAGTGGTGAAGTATATTTTATTTTCCATTAGGTATCACAAAAAAATTAGATTGTATGGTTTATAAAGTAACCACTGCATTAATTAAAGAAGAATTTCCCTGAAACTCAGATGGCTTAATTGGTGCTTTCTTCACTAACTCTGAAATAGTGGATATTAAATCATACTGGAGTTGAGGATACATAAAAGAGCTAAGGAAGCAAGAAAAGATCCTTGCTGTATAAGGTAGAGTGGCAGCAGTTAGTGTATTCTGGTTTAGTGTGAAATTCACCCTCATGAAATGATTTAACCCATGTTCAACTTCAGTTTAAATCACTGCAATGATTTAACTGTAATTAGGATTTCAGAATCCTCATTATAAGACATTTTGTCAAATATGCCCACAGACACTTGCAGAGCAGTGTTTTATTTCTTAAGAAATAGCTTTAAGCTACCCCGTGAAAATAATCTAAATTAATTATTTCCAGCACAATATGATCTATCTTTTATTATAAAGCTGCATATTTTAGTGACTAATGTGTTTTTAAATACATATAATATGCTAACTACAATTATGCCAGTCACATGTCTAAATTCAAAAACTTATTGGAGATGGTGCGACAGTGGCTCAGAGGCAGAATACTCTCCTGGCAATTTCTGCCAGAGATTCGGGTTCAATTCCCGGTGCCTGCCCATGCAGAAAAAACGAAACAAAACAAAACTTATTGGCCTACTACCATTTTCATCACCTGGTCACCCTCATTGTGCTTCTAAATAGGGGGGAAAACATAAATTTTTCCATGCATCCTGTGTTGTGCTTCACTTGGTCAGCAAGGGATGTTTGTGCAAGTTCTTGGGAATGTAGAGAGTATGGACTGGCAGGCAGATTATCCCCATATATGACAAAACCACATCACATTATCTCCTGGTTCAGTTATATGAATAGCTCAGCCCTTTGATTACTGTTATTGGGCATATTATTATGCTAA
Organism: Myrmecophaga tridactyla; assembly: GCA_004026745.1. NCBI lineage: Eukaryota > Metazoa > Chordata > Mammalia > Pilosa > Myrmecophagidae > Myrmecophaga > Myrmecophaga tridactyla. The sequence continues at coordinate 6,142 of PVIY010053640.1, read as the reverse complement.
ATGTTCATTTCAGGGATCCTACAGGCAACAAATGGCAAATACTTCTAAATGGAAACTGAGGTATCTCAAATCAGAACTTGACTAATTTCCAATTTCTGACATACCACGTGATACTAGAATAAGAACTATGCTTTAGCCATCTCTATAGTCCTTGGAGATCAATACAAAGCAAACCCAATTCATGTTAATGAATGAATAAGCAAAAGATTACCTATTTGTTTATTATATAAAATAAATTATATTGTTGATTCATTAAGAATTGCCATTTTGCATAGTTACATAGCTAACAAAAAACCCACACTATTAAATACCACATTAAATCCTTATTTTAAGTATTTCATAGACATTCCTGACCTGGTTGAAAGATTATTTTTGATCCCCAGTGTGTGTCGTCTATTAGTATTTGGCTAATTGTTCTCAACAACTCAATGGTTTTCTTTCACACACACAAAAAAATCCTCTTGAGTTAGAAATATACTCCTACTTAATAAAACAGCCCAGATCTGCTGAAGATATCCCACCCACATGCCCAAAGTTTATGCTCTCCTACATAATACTATATAATGTAATAATGTTATGTAAATTAAGCCAAGCAAGTGTATTTAAAATGAAATTTCATTGCACCAGCTAAAATGGCTGTACCAATAAAAAATGCAGCCTCTTTCAAAGAACCTGAATAAGAGTACTTATTTTACTAACCACAACCGAATAATGTATTAGTTAAGATGCCTTGGGCACATGTAACAGCAAACAGCGCTATGCTTAGCAAAAGCAAAAAGAGGGGATTTATTATAAGTACACAGGAGTCTCATGGAACCCTGTCTTAGTTTGCCAGAACTGTTATGACAAATACCACAGAATGGCTTGGTTTGAAAAACAGCCTTCTCACACTTTTGGAGGCTAGCAAACCAAAGTATTGCTAGGCCATGCTTTCTCCCAGAGTCTGTAGCGTTCCGGTATCGGTTTGCCATCAATCCTTGAGGTTCCTTGGCTTGTAGATGCAGCTCTCCTCCACCACATGGTGACCTCTCTCTCCTTCTGACTTATCCTGTCTGCTTCTGAATTTCCTCTGCTTAAAAGGACTTCAGGTATTTTGGATTAAGGCCCACTCTGATTCAATCTGGCCTCATCCAAATAGGATCTTCAACAGCAGGTTAGTTCACACCTACAGAACTGGGGGTTAGGACTTGTACATGTCTTTGTGGGGGATATGGTTCAATCTACAGCAAACCCAATGTCAGGACTTCAACCAGATACCAGAAAAAGACTGGAGAACTGAAAAGTCATCAGAATCCAGGCAATTACCTTCTCTGGACCTATTTTATCCTTCTCTTTCTGCTGAATAGCTCTCTCTTCTTAATCCACATGTGAGGGAAAGCAATGGCTTTCCCCAAAACTCCTAAATTTACTTATGTACCATGGCTAGACTGACTCCCTAAATCTCAAAGTCAATTCTCTGGAAAGAAAATCTGATTGACCCACTGGATCAAGTGATTACCTGAGATTGGAAGTGGACATACAGTGCATTTTGCTGCTTTCAACCCATGCCTGTGAATAAGGGGGTTCTTTGTAATCTACGAAGACATACCAAATAGTGCCTACCATAAGTGGATAAGACTGAGCAAAATCAGTTCTCTCAAATTCAACAAATGATGTTATCCTTTCTTTCCTGGGATGGAATGACTAAACAAGCAGAGAAAAACCCAAGAGTGTCACATAAATTGATATTCATCCACGTCATTTACAGTGTAAGAATACACTGAGCTGGCTCATCAGTGACATATTCAACTGGACAATTTCCATGCCAAAATACACCTATAAAATAAAACTGCCATAAACAACATGTGTTTACTCACTTTCCCTCAATGTTTTGCTTAAATCCTATGGGTTTATTTTATATTAAGAGCTAAAAATATTTCATGCTTAAGAGGACTAGGAGAAATATCAATATAATGACTCAGCAGTCATACTCATTTGTTAAATCCTATCTTCTCTGTATAACTCCTCCTTCTCTTTTGATCCTTCTCGCAATCTTTAGGGATATTTGGGCTATGCCCATTCTAACTTTTTAAAGTTGGAAAGGGGTATCAATAATATGAGGAAGGGGGGATGGAGCTAGTTGATGTTCTGGAGAGGCTGGTGCCTCTGGATTTCAGGACTTATCTGGCCTAGGAACCTATCTGACATTGTAGGTTTCTGGAAAGTAATCTTAGTACACAAAACTTTTGTAGAATATCAGATAAAGCCCTAGGTGATCTTAAGGCTTGAAAGGAATGGTTTTGGTTGGAGTTTGACAAGCCCTGGTAATTAGCAATATCTAGCTGGAGCTAGCATGTTAGAGTAGCCTCCAGAATAGACTCTCAATTCTGTTTGAACTCTCTTAGCTAGGAAAAGGCAAACAATTTAAGTATTAATTTTAAGGAGTCACTAAACTGATAATAATGTATGGTTTTGTTAAGTTACTTTCCCCTGAGAGTTTGCTAGTCCATAGTGTGCACTATTTTGTATGTATGGAATATTTTGCAAAGAAAAACTTAAATCACTTTCTGATATAAATTCAAAGTTGAGGTTTTTTTTAAAAAAAAGGGATTTCAGGTGCAGTTATCATAGACTTTTCCCCTTCATGGTAGACAGAGCTCTAGGAACATTTAAAACTCATTATTTTTTCCTATTAGATAACAATTCGGGCTAAGTATGCTCTCTCTAAATGTATTCTCCTAGTCTCATCTTTCAACGTTATCTGCTAAATTTAACCACAGATGCTTAAGTTACATTTTTTTCCCCATAAATGGTGATAAGCAAAGATATTCTAGAGAGTAAAAGTACACGGAGCAAGGTAGAAATGAATCCTGATTTTGTTTCTGATTCTGTGTCTGACACTGGAGAACTTATTTCAGCTTCTTGTTCTGTAAATTATGTACAAAGGCAAGCATCCCAGCCAGGTTGTATAAGGAGAAAAAGTCCTGAGGATTTGACAAATGTAGAAATTGCCAAGAAGGTTGGTTTTGCTGTCACTGATGTTGTTCTGCTGATGGTAACCAGGACACATGGTCATCCTTTGCCCTGTGCTTGACTTCTAGAAACTCACCTTTAGAACCTCAAATAACTTAATGATGAGATTTACATTTATAGAATGCTTTATAGTTTATAAACAGTTTCTGAAAATGTTAATCATTTAATCCTCACAAACGTTTTACAAAGGTGATACCATCCAGAGGCTCTGGGAAATCAAGTGATTTGTCCAAGGTCACAGAGGATGTAGAAAAACCAAGATTCAAATCTCATCTTTTCTAGCCTGGAGGCTACTCTGATGCAAGCTTCAGCTAAGCATTGCTACTTATCATGGTTTGCCAAACCATTCCACCAACCAAAACCATTCCACCAACTCTAAAGAACACTTAGGGCTCTATCTGAGATCATACAAAGGGTCCATGCACTATGGATACTTTCCAGAAACCTACAACCTCTAGATGGGTTCCTAGGCTAAGATAAGTCCTGAAACCAGAGGAGCCAGCCTTTTCAGAACATCAACTAGTTCCATCCCCCATCCCATATTATTCGTAGCCCTTTCCAACGTGAAAATGTTAGAATGGCCATAGCCCAAATACCCCTGAACATTGGGAGAAAGATCAAAGGAGAAGGAGGAGATATAAAAGAGAAGACAGGATTTAACAAATGAGTATGACCCCTGAATCAGTATTTTGATTTTTTTAGTCTCCACTGTCTTTGGAGTAGCCAGAAGGAAAAATTCTTTTTCACACACACACAAAAAAAATCTCATCCTTTGACTCCTGGTCTAGTGTTCTCCCTTTGGTGTAGTGGAGCTTGTCCAATGTTCAAAAAGGCTTCTGATCTCATTTCTCATTCTGACTTATTATAAGAGAGTTATGCTGAGGAATCCATTAAAAGTGTTTAGACAGCTTTCCTGGATAGATCAGCGCTCCTTTACCCACTCAGATTTAAATTTCTTTAACTCCTCACCCTACTCATTAATTTATTTGTATATGCTATCTCTGTAAGAATACAAAACCACGTCTTTCATTTCAAAATAATATAATATAGTTATGGTGATGAATATACAACTATGTGACACTATTGTGAGCCACTGATTGTACACTTTGGACTGTACAGTACATGAAGATATCTCAATAAAAATATTTAAAAAATATATATATATAGTATAAACTGGATTGATACCAGTTGAGGGAACACAGAATAAAGGAGAGGAGCAAATGGTAAATCTGATAGTTTTGTGGAACAGTGATTTGGCATAGGCGTACTAACATATATCTGAGTTCAAAGTCGAGTTTCTAACTGTGGGCCTCAATTCCCTTATGCGTAAAATGGGGTCAGCAATAGCTATTTCACATAGTTAGAGTAAGAATTAAATAAATATAGGATGTGGCTGTATGTGTATAAATACATATTTATTAGTGGTTGGCAGAGTAATTGGTTTAAAATAAATGCACAAATATATAGAAATTGTATGACTTTGGCTGGGGAAAGTTATAAATAAGTCAGATTCAAAAGAGCCATTAAAAATAGCTGGGCTCACAGTAGGAGTTGAACACCAGTAAGCCACAAATATTAGTTTCACAATTTTCTGATTTTAGGTTTTGATGTAAGTGCTAATGATAGTGGACTTTAGACAATAATTCATTCAACTGAGAATGCATAAACACAGTCCAGAGGGATATTTCCAGTTATAAAATTCAGAGTTTTCTCATGAATGGAGATGCTACATATCACTTTCCAGCTACTGCCTTGTTAAATGTTCTATTCACCCAATACGTGGAAGAATCAAAGCCCATGCATGACAGATGGCAGCCCAATTCTGGCTTCTTTAAAATGGTTTCCCTCCTACCCAACTACTAGCCCAAGGATATGTTGAAGTGAACTTTGCAGATGAATCCTCAGCACTGACTACTACTTCAGGTGTGCCTCATGACCAACTGTGTTTCTCATCAGGCATGATAGACAACCATTGAAACATGGTCTGAATTCAAAATCTGGATCCTAAAAAAATGTATGTGCAATTTTTTATATATTTATGCCAGCATATTATAAAAGCACATAAGGATTAAAAAAAATCATTTTGATCAACCATTAAGTCATCTGTAGCCAATAAGGCTTTAAACAAAGTCAGTAGACCTCATGTAGTCAATGCCCAGTTCAGGAAGCTGAAAACATAGGACTAATCTTGATAACTCTATTTTCCTTACCCGCCCTCACATTCAGTCATATCATTTTCACTTGCTAAATAACCCTTAAATCTATCCACTTCTCTCGGTCTCCACTTCTACCTACATTAATCCAGACCTGCTCAATGAAGTTCTCTCCAAATGGCAAATTTGGTCCTGTAACAGCAGCCATTCTATTCCCACTGCTTAAGAGCCTTAAATTAATTCTCTTTGTTCTTATTAAAAAAAAAAAAAAGTCAAAGCACTCAGCATGGTCAATAACATGCAATGTAACCATCCGCGTTCTCAGTTACCAGCAAAAGAAGTCAACTCTGGCTGATTTAAAGAGCAAAAAAATTTAATAAAATGAGGTTGCCAGTAGGAGGAAATTGATGCTGGACCATTTAGACAATAAAGAAATTTATAAAAGGTTATAAAAAAAAAAGGTTATGAGCCACTAGGAAGACTGGGGACCCAGCTGAGGAAATGGGTACCAAAGATTGTACCAGGTGACAGGTCGCAGGGGATGAAGCTCGGGCCACAACCCCTCTGCCCCTGCAGCAATGGCCAAAACTAAGGGACCGCTGACTCCTGACCCTTTCCCTTCCCCCTCTTGCCAAATGCTGCCCAGGGTATGCTGGGGCAAGAAATAACATCAAAGAATGGTATGACTCCATCAATAAGGAGCAAACAGGTCAGAACAGGCACAAAAAAAAAAGGAAGCAAAAATACTAGCCAAAGGCAATTAGACAAGTCACCAAATGCAGAATTCAGGACCAATAAGGGACAGCAAACTTTAGAGTATAAAAGGAGAAACACATCACAACGCAGGTGGACATTTTCTTGAAGAAAGTGTTCCTTTACCCTTTCCCCCCTCCCTCCTTCCTTTTCCCCCTTCCCCCGCTCCTCTTCCCCCTCCCTCCCCCTCCTCTTCCCCCTCCCTCCTTTACAATAAACCCCTT